>JARJDW010010037.1:0-27035 GCA_030264715.1 Adinopsis sp. GC000173
CTACAATATTTTGAATCGATTAGCATTGGAATCATGTAAATATCTTTAAAAATGGGCGAGTTATTTAAAAAAAAAAAATCTATTTTTTTATTGCTGAAACTTATTGCTAACTTCACATCCGTACAATATGAGTTTGTTTAGACTGTGAAGATTAAATATTCGATGTCTTATTCATGGTTACATAAAATTTTTAGGTCTCGACACTAACTGAGCGCCAAAGCCCTAATAAAAAATTTTTAATTTTGAAATAAAGTGTAATCAATACTAAAATCCCTATTCATATACTATTAGGTTGGCAAGAAAGTAATTACGTTTTTCAAGTATGATTCAACTTGAGCGGCACTCAAATATCTGACTTCTAAACAAATTTAAGACATTTTAGGTGGTTTTCCATCACTATGTGTGATACATTAAAGCTTCCTGCAATCTTTCGAGCAGTTATATGACGGTCTTTTTCAATTAACACTATGTTTTGGTCATAATAACCTTCAGTAGGCCAATCAGAACGTTGCTCAACTTTCAGATAAAATTTCCAGAATAGATTTTTTTTAAATAAATTTTGACACGTGCGTTTTGTTGGACAATCAGCAGCTTTCTTTTCTTTGCGAAAATAAAATAGTAAAATATGCCAAAAATGTTCATTTTTGTGCTCCATTTTAGAATTGATTTACACAAACAGTTTTAATAGAAATCACAAGCCATGTGCTTCAAAAGAAACTTCTATGTGACTAATATCAAATGCTAAAAGGGCGAATTCATTATAAACACAAGTCATTCAAAATATGCAAAAACATTTGCTATATGTGAATATTGTTTTGTTGCCAACCCAATATTAGTATAAAGAACAATTCTAATTATTGTTTAAACTAATTGCGATTCTCTTAACTACACTCTTCAATTATAATAAAAATTGTCAAATATTGTAAATATAAAAGTACAAATTAGGCACTATTCACAGATTAAAGATAATCGCCCTTTAATGCTACTTTTCCGATTTTTACACTCGGTATTTTTCAATATATCTATTGTAATGAGTAATGGCTGTTGAGCGTCACTAAACACCGTATTTTCTATCCAGATTACTAAAAGGATTAATAATGAAATTAAAATTTAAAACTTTTACCAATTATTATGAATAATGTAAAGAAATACAATTATTTAATTTTTAGATCAATATTGACTTTGTTAAGTCGATTTTGCATTAACTGTTTTAAGTTTAAAACAATAAAAAAGTTAAACCTCCCTCAGAGAGAAAATGATATTCAATATTGAATGGAATCTTTAAGAAAAACGTAGAAGTAGAAAAATATGCTACGTTTGATGAAAATGAAAAATATGATTAGCAATTTAAAAACGGTATTGATTTTCCTCATAGAAAATAAATCCATTTAACGTTTGAAAAACAACCGAAAGAAAAAAGTGTTTTCACTTCGTTCGCTTCTTCAATATAAGAAATTTCTCTGGTGTTGCAATAAAATGTTGTAACATTTTGGCTGTTTAATGTATGAAGCTGCTACAGAAAATGCGCATGTAAAAGGAAGAAATGGCAAAAAGAGCATCATCATGAATGCGCGCTTCTATAACATTTTTGCCGACTGCCAATAATAAAGTAAAGCAAATTACGTTTAGTCGAATAGATCTATTGAAATCGGTTGCTTTAGTTGCGGTGTATCGGCAATATTCCAAAGTACCGCATCGGGGTTAGGCCATTGTGCTCTTGTCAAATGTACTTCACAGTCAAACAAGAGACACAATGTCACTTTCACACCACTTTTAGATGTTATTGTTTGTTGTATTTGCCAGATTAGTATATAGGTGTTAAAAAGCCAGATCATATAAACTAGCGCTTGCTACACTTTTGTCGGCTTATAACTTATTTTCAGCCTTTATCCTCCTATGCATCGCATAAGCGGCAACAACCAACAACCGAGCGACACGTGTAAGGCGCACATTTAACTTAAATCATCACAATCATAAACACAAAAAACGGATTAGGAAATTTACATGTTTATTTTAACAAAACAGCTTAAAGTAGAAATGTTAATTTCTTTGTAAAATAAATTCTAATTGAGCCATCTATTTTAAAAATGACTTATGACTTATTGAATTGAAATATATATTAACGTTTTTGTTTTATTTCTCAGTTAAATTTATTTATTTTATTTCTTCTTTCGCCGTTTTTGAGGTGTGCTTTTATTGTTCTATATTAAATACCTTATTTAAAACATAAGTATTTTACTTTTATTACCGAATATTTGTAGACATGACATGACAAATTAGTTTTGCTTTAAACAAACATCTTCTGTGTCTTATAATTTATATTTTATTCATTTTCCTATAGAATTATGCATTTTAAACGTTCACACTCCACACGATTATTGCATAAATTAAAACTATTGTGTTGGCAAGAAAGTAAATGCATATTTTACAAATAGCAAATGTTTTTGCATTTTTTAAATGACTTGTGTTTATGATGAATTCGCCCTTTTAGCATTTGATATTAGTCACAAAGAAATTTCTGTCGGTGCGCTTGGTTTGTGATTTCTTTTAAAACTGTTTGCTTAAATCAATTCTAAAATGGAGCGCAAAAATGAACATTTTTAGCTTATTTTACTATTTTATTCCGCACAGAAAAGAAAGCTTCTAAGGTCCATAAGGAAATATGTAAAGTTTATGGTTATGATTGTCTAACAAAGCGCATGTGTCAGAATTTGTTTAAAAAAATCCATTTTGGAGATTGGGCAACGTTCCGATCGGCCTACTGAAGGTTATTATGATCAAAACATAATGTTAATTGAAGAGGGCCATCATATAACTGTTCGACAGATTGCAGGGAGGTTTAATGTATCGCAAACTGTGATTAAAAACCACCTAAAATGTCTTAAATTCATTTAGAAGTCAGATATTTAAGTGCCGCTCGAGTTGAATCATACTTGAAAAACGCATTTACTGTCTTGCCAACCCAATAATTTGTCATATAGAAAACAAATATATGGTGATAAAAGTAAAATATTTAAGTTTTAAATAAAGTTTTTAATTTATAACAATAAAAACGCACCGTAAAAAATGGCTAAAGAAAAAGTAAAATAAATAAATTTAACTGTTTTGGAAGGCAAAAAATTAACTTTAATTAAAACATAAGTATTTTACCCTTATCATCGTATATTCGTTTTCTATATGACAAACTACTTATAATTTTGAAATCATCTTGTGTAGTGTGAACTTTTTTAATGTATAAATTTAAAAAAAATGACTAAAATATAAATTATAAGACAGAGAAGATGATTGCATAAAGCGAAACTAATTTGTCATATAAAAAACAAATACTCCTACGTGGCAATTTTAATTAATAACAATTAAATTTATTATTCGTATTACAATAATTAATAATTACTAAAAATCAA
Organism: Adinopsis sp. GC000173; assembly: GCA_030264715.1. Taxonomy (NCBI): domain Eukaryota; kingdom Metazoa; phylum Arthropoda; class Insecta; order Coleoptera; family Staphylinidae; genus Adinopsis; species Adinopsis sp. GC000173. Next base: position 3,405 of record JARJDW010010037.1, read on the forward strand.
TAAAAAGTAAAGCAAATTTTATTCCAATATTAATTAATTTGTTAAATTAAAAATGTACTCCTAAAATTTAATTTATTGAAGCAGTGTCAACATCGATTGTTTACTACATTGTATACAAATTAGAAATATTACATTGTTGTATAAAATATTAATTGTATTGTAATTGATATTAAACAGTGCGATAAATAGCATTAGTAGGAATTAAAACAATGTAGCACTTAAAATTATTGCATACAACACGTTAAAACTGCATTTAACTAAACTTTGATATTTATTGCTAAAGATGCACTGCTACATTTACATACCATCTTAATTTGAAATGAATTTTATTATAATGTGGATAATCTCATACTCATGCACAGCTCTATAATGATAGTAGATGGATTTTGTTCCAGAGTCAATGCAATCTTTCTAACTAGATTTAATAATTACATATTAGTTTTGAAAATTACATGTATGATGAAGATAATTAAAACGTTGTATGATAGAGTAATTGAATTATCTTTTATTTAAAATTTATTGTCCGTGTGAAAAATGCTTTTGTGGAGTATTTCATGCATTCTAAAAATAACATTGTATTTGTTATCTTTTACAAAAGCGTTATTCCAAGCGATGAAAAAACATATTTAAATTCAACGACAATAAATAAAAATATGATAACATAATTGAAAATTGTGTTTCAATAGTTTATGTTTATTTGTTGTAAAGTTGATTAGTTAAAATTGATATATTTATATAACGAAATAATAGATCAAATTTTCACACTGCTTCAAATGAAGCGAATTTATTGATTTAGATAATTATTTATAATAAAATTTGAAATTCGGTGGATTGAATTCACTTGTAAACGCTGAAAATGTTATATTGATGTTATTGCAAACATCGAATCAATACTTTCTTTATAATATTTGATATAATATAAAATATTGGATTATTATTAAGAAAATCCGGTTTCTAAGCTGCACAGACTGTGTGTTGTGTTGTGTTGTATGCAAAACCTTTTCAAAAACGTTTCTTTTGTTAACCGAAAATTATTCAAAATGATGTACGTATCTAGAAAGAAGAGAAAAAGATTTTTACATGTAAATAAAGAATATCAAATAAATTATTTTAAAATTCATGTATTCTTTGTATCGTGTTTATACTTTTACGAGAAAAGTGTTTCTAAATATTCACTCTTTTATGCTCGCATTAATATTACATAACATGTTTCTACGTTTGCCATTAATTTTCTATACCATACGCTTGTTGCTAAAAAGAAACTTTTATTCTAAAAAAAGATAAACACTAGATATAATTATATTAATATTAAATGTATACGTGCAAAAATATCGTGCAACATACATAGACATAACGGGTCACATTTGTGAAGTGTTGACAGAAAACAGAAATGTGCAAATATTTATTTAAACAGCAAATTTGTTTCAAAACTCACAAATAAAAAAGCGCATGCATGTTTATCAATTTTATGACGCTTTGTTAAAATTTTATTTTATCGCCTCGTTTCTGATGGTGGATATTCTTTATGTATGAGTTTTTGCCGAAACGACTTTCGGCTAATAAAGAAACGCGCCGAATTTATCGATGCGTAAAAAATTATTTGTGCCACTGTGTAGTGTAGGGTAAAACATATGAGGTGGAGATTAATTTTTTAAGGGATGATGATGGTTTATCCTTCTTCAACAAAACCGCCGGGTGCGCCTTGTCAGCGCTATTTATTTATGATCGTTTTTTTTTCACTCCAAAACATATAATTTGCATTTAATGCATTTTTTGCGAATTTTCTAAGCGGACGACGGGAGTAAATCCAACATGATCAATGTTTAAAATAGGATATAATTATTCTGCAAAGGGGATAAAAATAGAGTGTTAAAGATGTAGTAGTAAAATGTATTAAATAGAAAAAATGCGCTAATTAATTTTTGTTGTATTAAATTTTATTAAAAAGTCATTAATATTAATAACAATCAAATAGACAATTTACAATACATGACTGAAAAGCAATATATGTCAAGATTTGTTATAATTTTTTTTTACACAGTACATTTGAAGTGTTGTTGAATTGTAAACTAGAAAAATTTGTCGAGACTGTATCACATTGAACAATACTATGAGAAAAAAATTTAGGATATTTCACGTGCACCTTCCTCAGGACAAGCAAGTTGAAATAGTAGTTGAATCAATGTCCTGGTTGGGCGACCAGTCATCAATCCTTTAGTGTAATATGGATAAATTTTGTCTTTTGCATCAAATCCGACACCTGCGGTGTCAAAGTGGATCCAATCAACGCATGTAACAAACTCGTTAAGGAAAGCAGCGCCAAGTGGACTGCTCGCTTTTCCCTTGCCCTTATTATCAACATCATGCGATTTGAACATGGTAACTTTATGAGTGTAATATTTCCACAATGGCATTCGCCATACTCTATCTCCTGTAAAGATGCCCGCTTTACGTGTTTGCTTCCACATTGTTTGTGAATTTGTATATACTGATGTACATGCTGAACCAAATGCAAAACCGCTACCGGGCGTCAAAGACGCTACATCAATAATCAATCGCGGCTTATAAGCGTGCTGTGCGTAAACCAACGCATCTGCCAAACACAATCGACCTTCATTGTCGGTATCGGTTATCATAATTGATTTGCCATTCATTGCATTAATTATATCGCCGCATTTCATTGCCATACCGCTCACCATATTTTCGCACACAGGTATAATGGCCGTAATATTAATCGGAAGATTCAAGGCTGATGCTGTGCGAATGGCCCCAACAATACAAGCCGCACCGCTCAAATCACCACGATACTTTGACATGCCTTTAATCTTTTTAATACACACACCACCGCTGTCATAGGTGATACCCTTGCCGCATAGTACAATCGGCTTCTGCTCCTCGGGCCCACCGCAATAGTTAATCTCCAAGATTACGGGCGGCTCGCAAGATCCTTGCGCCACCGCCATAAATCCGTTAAACTTTCTGCTCTCGGCCCACTCTCTGTCACGCACATCGACCCTTATTCCGCATGGGCACAGCAGATCAACAATTTCTTGTGCAAAACGTAGTGGCGTCATGTGATTAGCCGGCATATCGCAATATCGGCGCGCCAAATTCTGCGATTCCGCTTTGAATACGCCGCGCTGGAAATCCTCATTGCTACCCTGATCTTCAAATGGCGCAATTGACGGAATTACTTTCCAATCTTTCGGATCCTTGAACTCTTGATAGCGCCACAACGCTAGTACTGCACCTTCTGCCGCGCCCTCGTTAAAACCCAAATCCTCGGTAAAGATCTCGACACAGCCCTCCTTCTTTAACAACTGTGCACCGACTGCTGCTCCAATCCGTGCAGACTCCATGCCAACATGTATCGCTTCCAACTCATGATAGCCTTGACCTTCCTTGCCAAGTCCGACGACAGCCACGGCCCAATAATTATTGTCAATGTTGTTGAACAACTGGCCTTTGCCTAATGTAAATTTCGTTTTCGACATTTTTATGAGATCCATTATCTTACCGTTCACACTTTGGTTAAATTTTTCAGCGGTTGGTGTAAAATATGGTTCTTGATCGTCATTTTCATATACTCCAAGTATGACTCCTTTACGATTTGGCTTTTCTTCACAACAGAAGCGGCGAATCATACCAAAAATGTTTTGATAATGGTTTTTATGTAATCGAAACATTGTTTTATTTTGTATTATACACTACTTCTTACAAAAAATTTTACACATTGGAGTGTAATTTTTAAAAAAAACACTCAGATTTTCTTGCTTTAGTTTCAAAGGGTCATGTGAATGGAAATAACTGTTGTCTAAATTTTAATTTGTTTACTTTACAAAATAAAAACAAATATGCATGCACACTAGATAATTTCAAATAAAAAATATTGTGTTTGCTTGGGTAACTATATGAAATATAAATCTGTCATTATATTTTGAAGTTGAAGTGTCTGTTTGATAGCAGCGAGTGTCGGATGATAATTCTACTAAAAATCATATACGACGACGACGATGACGAAAGACGAGAATGCTCTTTTGTAGTCGCGTGTGCGGACAGATGTGGTCTCTACATCATAAATAATACAAAATTCAGTTGAAAGATGTCTTTTCATTTCGTGAAGGATTCTCGTTCGCTTGGCTGATTTCTTGCGGTCTGCTTTTCTCTCTCTCCTTTATTATTTCTTTTTTTTGATTGCGTTCTGTATAAACCGACTTCTAAAATCCTATAAATACCTTTATACATTTTTATTATAACAATGGCCCCACGTCCATTGAATTATTCGGAACAAATCCAAATACTATATACTGTAACTAAAACATTCCTATTTATTAAATGCTTAAATGCTTAAAGCAAATTTAATATATCTACATCTATTAATAATTCCAGATTATGCCATAAGCTTTTGATAAATTACGAATCTCGAAACTTATTAAGTAATAATCTAGAAAAAGTACTTGAAGAGTTTGGAGCTGGGGATTTCTCAAAATACACACTGATAAAGCAATTAACTTTATATATATATAATATATATAGAAAAGATTAATATGTTGCCGCAAAATATTCTTCATATATGAAAGAAAAAATTTAGCTTGGTTAATAAATCGATTTAAATGTAATTAAATCTGACGCTACCAATGCTCATTTTGAATAAAACGCTTTCATTTGACGTGTTCTTGATATTTATATTAAAATTTATTGTGAATGGTAGTGTATTTGATAATTATATTCAAGCGAAAAGTGGCGAGATAAAAGCGTTAAATAAATTTTAACATTTTTTTTTAATCCCAACTATTAACTATAATGCAATTAGTGCATGTAGTGCTTTTGAGGCCAGAAATGATTTAAGTATATAAGATATAAAAAAGGTAAATATGTTGTCGCCAAATATTCCTCATATAAGAAGAAAAAATCCTGCTTGGTTAATAAAGTTACTAAAACGAATAGAGTAAATAAATGTAATGAAATCTGACGCTACCAATGCTCATTTTGAATAAAACGCTTTTATTTGACGTGTACTTGATATTTATATTAAAATTTATTGTGAATGGTAGTGTATTTGATAATTATATTCAAGCAAAAAGTGGCGAGATAAAAGCGTTAAATTAATTGGAACATTTTTTTTTAAACCGAGCTATTAACTATAATGCAATTAGTGCATGTAGTGCTTTTGAGGCCAGAAATTATTTAAGTATATAAGATATAGAAAAGGTAAATATGTTGCCGCCAAATATTCCTCATATAAGGAGAAAAAATCTTGCTTAGTTAATAAAGTTCCTAAAACGAAAAGAGTAAATAAATGTAATGAAATCTGACGCTACCAGTGCTCATTTTGAATAAAACGCTTTCATTTGACGTGTATTTGATATTTATATTAAAATTTATTGTGAATGGTAGTGTATTTGATAATTATATTCAAGCAAAAAGTGGCGAGATAATAGCGTTAAATTAATCGGAACATTTTTTTTTAAACCGAACTATTAACTATAATGCAATTAGTGCATGTAGTGCTTTTGAGGCCAGAAATTATTTAAATATATAAGATATAGAAAAGGTAAATGTGTTGCCGCCAAATATTCCTCATATAAGAAGAAAAAATCTTGCTTGGTTAATAAAGTTAATAAATCGAAAAGAGTAAATAAATGTAATTAAATCTGACGCTACCAATGCTCATTTTGAAAAAACGCTTTCATTTGACGTGTATTGGATATTTATTTCAAAATTTATTGTGAATGGTAGTGTATTTGATAATTATATTCAAGCGACAAATGGCGAGAGAAAAGCGTTAAATTAGTTGGAACATTTTTTTTAAAGCGAACTATTATATTAACTATATAATGCAACTTGTGCATCTAGTGTCTTTGAGCCCAGAAATTATTTAAGTATATAATATATAGAAAAGGTAAATATGTTGCCGCAAAATATTTCTCATATAAGAAGAAAAAATCTTGCTTGGGTAATAAAGTTAATAAATCGAATAGAGTAAATAAATGTAATTAAATCTGACGCTACCAATGCTCATTTTGATTAAAATGCTTTCATTTGACGTGTATTTGATATTTATATTAAAGTTTATTGTAAATTGTAGTTTATTTAATAATTATATTCAAGCAAAAAGTTAAAGGTGCTAAATTAATTGCAACATTGTTTTATAAAGCGAACTATTAACTATGATGCTACATACTACATCTACATTTTTTGAGACCAGCAATTATTTTATATATGCAACCCACAATTCACGTTTTTGTAGCATTTGAAAGCAAAGAGTCCCCCCTGCCTCTAAAGTCAAGTTCATTGTGTATAGAACATCAACTTTGAGGGATGAAATTGTCTCCTCCATTAATGTGAAAAAGTTCGTGGAATGATTATTGCGTAAAAAATGACTTTAACTTCATCAATGTATGCGACACTTAAAGATTGCTGCGCTCCCTGATTTTTTATATATATGTATAAAGTGATTCGTATCGATCTATAAATGCAAATCACCTCGCGATGCGATTTTAATATTAAAATTTTTAATGTTTCTACCAGCGATTAATTGAATTAAAATTAGCTTTTGTCATTGTTTTGCTGTTGCATTGATTAAATTGTAATAGGTACATGAAAACACTTTTTCCTTGCCAGTTAAAAAGTGCAATTTGTAAAATATTATTTTTTATAGAATTATTATAATAAATTAATATAATGGAAAATTGTAAAAACAATTTCACACAAATCAATGATAAATAAACCAAAATTCCGTAAATTACGGCAATTTCAATTCAATTTGAAGCGTGAAAAAATGCAAATCTAATTAAATTTGATTTAATTGATTGATAAATAATTTAATTAAATGGTCATTTACTAATAAAAAAAATACATCAGATATTATCTAATCCACTTTCATATAGATTACGCAACAATTTAAATAGTAATAATCAGTAATGTAATATTATTGAAATTTTTATTCACATTCACTGGAAGAGAATTAAAATTAATGCATGCAATTATTGCTGCATTCATTTTAGCATAAATTATTAGAATTTTGTATATTTAATTGAATTTGTTTTTCTGTATTCTACAGTGCATTTCATTCAAAAGTATACATTAGAAAATATAAGCTATGCAACTCAATTTACGCTTGAATATGATAATTAAAGTTATAGATGTTTTTAGAAATGTATACTAATAAACAAATTCTCTGTAAAGTTAAGAAAATATAATGTAAGTACATAGATTAATTTATGAAATGATTTATTTATTTTATTTATAGAATATAACCTTTGTAACACAATTTAGAAAATGTCTTAAGCTTAGACCAGTAAGAGCATAAGTAGGACGACTAGAATAACTACATAAAATAAGTCATTTTGTAAGTTGGGTTCCAGAGATTTATTGAATTTATATTATGGAAATAAAATCGCTAATAGCATAGCTTTTTCTTGATTTGAAGAAGTCTGCGACTGGAGATTGCAAACAAATCTTTAGAAAAGAAAATGAGTTTCAACGTATCAATGGTTGCCTAATCCTTATCTGTCTAATTCTAATTAAAATTGAGAAATAACTGCAATTCATTTGCATTTAATTGAGAAATATTTAAAAAAGACGAAAACAATTTTTCAGTAGTATATAAATATTTAAATTTCTAGAAATAAACGCAAAGGGTTAATAGAGTTGCATATGTTTAAGTGATTAATATTCCTTAGATCGCATATATACCTAAATTCGAATAAGAAAAGATAATAATCAGCAAATTTCTCAACACATGGGGGGACCCAAAAGTTTCTGGAATAGTGCAAAGGCAAATGATAGAAACTCATTATATTAGACGGTTTCCATTAAAGTCACTTTTCCCGAGTCACTGTGCACAATTTAGTCGCTGTGGTTGGTCGCATTGATTGGTCCAAGAGAATATTTCTTGTGGAACCACTTTTTGAATTTGGCGAAAAATTGATGGTAGAGAAATGCGCACGGCTTTGATATGTAGTTTCCTGTTGGGGAAATCGACCGCGAAAACTATTACCATGCTAAAGACGGCTTATGGGGATGTTGCACTACGTAAAACCTGAGTCTATGAGTGGTTTTTACGTTTTAAAAATGCAAATATGGCAATAGAAAATCACCCCCGTTCAAGCCGTCAAGAACTGACAAAAACGTTAAGAAAATCAATATCCTCGTTCATGAAGACCATCGCCGAACCATTGATCAATTCTGTGAGATGTTTAAAATATCATGGAATGCAATTCACAGGATTTCATCCCAAAATATGAATATGACAAAGGTAGAAGCCAAATTTTTGACTCAAAACAGAATAATACCAAATGATCATCCCCTCCTACTCGCTGGATCTGGCTCCATGTGACTTCTTTTTATTCCTCAGACTCAAAAGGAATATGAAAGGAAAGCGTTTTTCTACTGTGGAGGAGGCAAAACACAAATTTCCGGAGAGCCTAAAACACATCTCGATAAATGAATTTCAAAACTATTTTGAACAATAAAAGAGGCGTTTGGAGAAACGCGTTGTGGTCAATGGAGAATACTTTAAATTTAATAAAAATTTGGTATAAAACTATTGAGAAATAAAGAAGTTATAACATAATTCGGGTTTCTTTTGGGTCAGCTTACGTATAAGGTGCCTTTTGAGATCTTTTATTTTTTGTTTCACTTTTTTGTGTTTTTTATTTTTATTTTTTTAAAAAGAATACTAAAATAAAGAGAAAAGAAACCCAAAAATGTAACAAAAAGTGCAAAAATATAAAAACAAACACAAAAGGACAAAACAATCTAAAAGACGCTCGAGAAAGAAGCAAAACAATGTAAAATAATGAGCAGGCTTGTAATCTTCTAAACTATCTTCGAAGTATAGGGGGGTTTTATTGGAACGCGACTTGAATACATTGCTCACATTTGGGTCACGGAGTATAGAGGTTAAGAACCACTGGGTTATATGACCCTATGTATGAAATGCTCTGTATATTTGAAAGTATATTCTGTATATTGCGTTCCATAGGTTAGAATTTTCTACGTATTCCAAAAATGCATTGTATGTAGTAGAATTTAGTTAATAGTGATACCATAATTTTAATTTACTAATTACGTTGGTGTATTAAAATTATGGGTATTTAAACTTATAAAAATGAACTCAATGGGTTAATAGAATTGTATAGGTTACAACAATAATTTTCAATCTATGGGTCACGACCGAAAGTTGGATCGCAGAGCCTGCTTCTTAAGTGGCATAGATTCGAATAATAAATGATAATAATCCACAATTTTCTCAATATAAAGTGCTTTTTAAGTCGCGTTTACACTTTTTTTTTCACTTTTCTGTATTTTTTTCAAACAAAACAAAAATAAAGCAAAAAGACATTCAAAATCGTACCAAAAAGTGTACAAATGTAAAATAAACACAAAAAGAGTAAAATAATGTGAAAGAGGCGAGAGAAAGGAACAAAACAATATAAAATAATGAGCAGACTTGTAATTTTCTAAACCATCTTCATAGTATAGAAGAGTTTCATTGGGTTGCGACTTAAATACATTGCTCAAATTTGGGTCACAACGTATAGAGGTTAAAAACCACTAGGTTATATTACCCTATGTACACCTATGTATGAAATACTCTGTACATTTGTAATTATATTCTGTATATTGCGTTGCATTTGATATGCATTCTTATAAACGAAACGCTCTCTATCTAGTATATCTTTAGTTGATAGTGGTACAATAGATTTTATTTACTAATTACGTTTGTGTATTAAAATTATTGATATTTAAATTTACAAAAATAAACTTAAAGGGTTAATAGAATTGCAAAGGTTATATCAATTATTGTCAACCTATGGATCGCGACCCAAAGTTGGATCCCAGAGCCTGTTTTAAGATTTTTTACACTTCTTTTTACACTTTTCAATGTTTTTTGTTTATTTTTCTCAAACAATACAAAAATAAAGCGAAAAGAAACCCAAAAACGTATCAAAAAGCGCAAAACTAAAAATAAAACACAAAAAGAGCGAAACAATGTGAAAGACGCGCGAGAAAGGAGAAAAACAATGTGAAATAATGAGCAGGCTTGTAATTTTCTAAATCATCTTCGTAGTATAGGGAGGTTTAATTAGGTTGCAACTTGAATACATTGCTCAAAATTGGGCCACAGCGTACAGAGGTTAAGAACCACTAGGTTATATTGCTTTATGTATGAAATACTCTGTATATTTGCAATTATATTCTGTATATTGCGTTGCATTTGCAATGTATTCCTATAAATGAAATGCACTGTATGTATGTAGTATATTTTAGTTAATACAATAGTTAGTACAATAGTTTTAATTTACTAATTGCGTTTGTGCATTAAAATTATGAAGTATGAAAGCAGCAAAATGATTGCATAATAAACATGTGCAATTTTTATTTGCGTTGCACAAGCAAATGTACGATAAATCTAATTTTCCATTCAATTTTATAAATAGAATAAATCATGTATAATAAAGTGACGATACTGGACGAAAAATTTTCTTCTTCTTGAATGTGATTTTTTTTTATTTCCGGCTAGTAAATTGAACATTTCTCAGAGAAAGATTTATATCACTTTATTGTTGCTATATAAAATTTATTATCGATTTGGTTTTAATATATATGTAGAAACACGGCTGAAAAATTATGCTCACCGAGCAGAAAATAACGTATTGTTTATGTTTTGATGTCTGTGTATAGTTGAAAAATTTAATTTATTTATTACGCGGATTTATCGAACATTTATGTTGCTAGTTACTTTTTAATTTATTTTTTTTTACGTTTTGCAAGGGAGTTAACCTTCTGTGAGTTGATGCTTATCGCACAAAAGTAAAAAAACCTCATTAAAGGATGTTGTTTTCTAACATTTTCAGCGATAAAAGAAAATTGGTTAGTTGGACAAAAAAAGGAAAACTTAAAAAAAGTGTCGACAAAAAAGATTGTTTTGATAATCATATCATCCGAGAATATTAAAACATAAAAAAGAATAACAATAATAAATGTTTCAGTATAGCATATTTTGATTGTAACATTAAAGTACATAATCGTTTATTTTCAAAAAAGGAAAAACGTTATTGAATTATTTTATTTGATTTGCGACACAGATTTTTTCATTATACATATTGAGATTTTTAATAAATCTGTGCAAGATTTGTCATGCATACTAATAATGAAATATTTAATTTAACAAAAAAAATTATTGATTTTATTCGGTTAGCTGTAAAATTCGTTTTCAATATTCCATATTTAAATATCCCTGAGCCCAATTTATGCCAATCTGCAGGGTATTTTAGCAAAATAAAATTATTCGGTTATGCTTAAAATGTTGGAAAAAAATTACCTCCTTTGTTCAGTATGAAATTATTATTTTTATTTTACACACAAAAAAGCAAAATTTAAAAAGCAAAATGTAAATAAGTTTATTGTTTTTAATATATTGTAGCAATAAATCACGCTAATTAACGATACATTTACAATTTATAATTAAAATGAAAAAAGTAAATTTTTGTTTTTTCAAATAATCACTTTCTGTAGTAGTTTACAAGAGGGCTTAGAAGATGAGAACGCAAATCACCTAAAAAACGAGAAAAGTTTAAGGTAGAGGAAGACACAACTATCAATAATAATATGGAAATTTGAAATAAAAATATATATTAAAGTGTATTTCTTATTTTTTATTATACGTAATGATTTAATAAAGTGACAAAAATTTTATACATTACAACAAACTATTTATTTATCTCCTTGATTATGTTGATCTTACCAATACATATAGCTAATTTGTTGTTGTAGGTATCCAAACGTTACTTTGAATACTTTGAAAATTCATAATTTGTCGACTTTTTAAAACCTTTAAATGATTTGGTGTAGTTTGCCATACTTGACGTCAATGATATCTCGCCTGTATACCCACGTCAACGGATACATTTGTAAAGTATTAAAGTAAATTACAACGTGATAATACCGATTTTTCAGAAAATATGAGTGAAACTACAATATTTGTCGAGAAAATCTACTTAGGTAAATGATTCCAAGAATAGATATTTATTATTTAGCTACTGCTAAAACGTATCAGTCTTATTAAACTTATATAAGGTTTTGGTAAGTCAGAACATAAGTTATATATTTTCAATGCTTTGCACCATGAATATTACATATCTATCTTTGTGTACGTAATTTAATTCTGATAAAATTGATTTAACGCAAATATAACACATTATATTGATTTAAAAATTTGTGATTCATACTTTCCATTTTAATACTATTAAATATGAGCAGACTAATAATATTAATGTTTGTCAAATGAATAGTTACGACAATAAAATAACAATAATCACAGCGGATAGCTCATAGGATGTAGCCTATATGTGCCATTGCCTTATCATGTTGCTCTGACCTGACAGTTCGTGGAATGTGTTGACAGGTCTTAAACGTTGATAAAATAAAATTAATGTAAGAAAACACTTAGCAATTTCCCCGCACACTTTTTTAATAGTTTTATAAATGCTACATTTAAAAGCACTTATATTAAATTTTCAAGTATATTAGCAATCAACTCCACTGTGTGCAATCTATTTATAATACAAAGTATAGTGCTATTTACATTTGCCATCAACGATTGTTTTGTGTTTGCTTTTAAGCGATATAAGAATATTGCATAATTCAAATCTTATTAAATTTTAAATTTAATATAAAAATAATTAAGATAATTACCTACTAAAACTTTAGCTGCAGTGTGTTTTTATACGCGAAAAGTAATACTGTTTCTATTTACCCCAGAGGTGAATTCTTTTAAGTTCTAGTTTTGAAATTTTTATATTTAAAACTTTGAAGGCATTTAATAGGCACATATTATTTAAGAAAATTTTTATTATTAAATACTTTAATAATGAACTAACTTAATTTCTTATTAGAATCAGTAAACCATCCTAAAAATATATATAAGTAAACTGTACTAATCACATCAAATGTAAGCTAATTATTTTAAAAAGCGGTGAGAATTTGAGTTTACTCTTGAAAACAGACGTGTTTATTTTAACGAAAACTACACGTTAATTCGTATGTATCTTTATAATTGTTTAAATAAATACTCCTAGTAATAAATGATGTTTAATTGTTGTAAAATATTATATTTTCGAAAAGTCAAATAATTTGGAAGTGCTGATTTATTTGGCATCATTTGGTAGTAGTATTTTCCAACGTTTCAAATAAAAATATTCATGTTTACATAATATGGGTAAACACACTACAATACGATTGAAATTGTTAGATCACTTATAATATTGTAGAAGTTATAACATTGTCTGTTTTTTTTAATTCAAGTTCATTTTACGTAATTAAGCGTAGAGTGCCTGACACCATAATCAATTGCATTGTAGTAATACTTGTACTAAAAGTATACAATACCTATGATAATATGATTAAATTAAGCCAGTTATAATCAATTTAGTGTAAAATGTGTATAGATTGTGTATATTCAAATTTAATTGACAAATTCAGAGAGGTGATAATAGTTAATACGAACACATCGCAACGCATTTAAAAACCGAGAAAACAATATAGTATATAAGAAAATACAATTATTGATGATAATATAGAAATTTTGATTCACAAAGTAATATAATTAAAGTGCATTTCTTATTTTGTATTATATGCAATGATTTTTCAGAGTGAATTTCAATACAATACAAGAAACTATCAACTTATCTCCGCAAATGAGGCAATATTATCACTTTTTTTGTTCTACTAACAGTACCTGGAATATTAATAAAATAAAATAAAATTCATGATTTGTCCACTTTTTAATGCTTTTGAATGATTTGGTGCAGTATGCCATACTTGTTTTTGTGTTCTGATTTATTTAGCATCAAGTGAAAACAGACCTGATTAAAACTTGATTTAGTAGTATTTTCTAACGTTTCGAATAAAAGCATTCGTGTTCACATAATATGGGTGAATGCATTACAATACTGTTCGTATAGTTAAATGATTTATAAAATTGTAGCATATATAATATCTTCTGTTTTGTTATTTACATATTGTACATTTTACTAAATTAAGCGTAGCGTACCTGACCTGCAATAATACTCGTACTATATATGTATATGCAATACCTAGGATGATATGATTAAAGTTTTATTAATGCTTACAATTATAAGAAAGATTTATATCACTACCATTTGGATGTGTATTACATTGCAATTTAAAATAAATTAAATATTGCAAAGTTAGAAACGCTATAGTTGCAATTGCATTAAACATTTAATGAACTAGATAAAAGCAAACTAATATTTAATTAAGTATTATAATTTAAATTTGTTTTTTATGCAATACAGTAAATACTTAAATAAATGATTAAGTTGCAAAATCGATTAATTTAACCGAAATATAAAATCTATCTAGTTTAATTGATTTAATTAATTGTATAATAAAAATTAGAGCAAAATATTTTAAATTACTATCAATAATAAATATTTATTTAGGATGTTTGATGATTGAAGCTCTCCAATTTGAACAAAGAATGTATGGTAATGTGTAAGCAAAGCGCGTATTTTACGAAAAACAAATTATTATTTTTAATTATAATTAGTAAAATTAATTTGATATGGCGAGGCAGAAAGGCAATGCTTAAGCTTTAATCAACCGAAACCTACTTAATATTTTTTAATAAAACCAATAACAAAATAAATAAAAAGTGTATACGTAACTTTATAGATTTTCTAATAATAATATTAGTTTTAGTACTTTATACTGTTAGAAGCAATTTTAGAACAGAAAAATATTATATAAAGAAACATGGCAGTCTGAATACTATGCCATTGAGCAAATAGAAAAAACAAATAATAAATAAAAAATATTGTGTACGTACTAGTTCCGACAATCGCAAAAACTCTTTCATTATTTAGAAATTCTAAATTGATAGCATGTTAATATCAAATTGTTAATAATCTTGTTAACGAACAAATTGTTTGTCAAGTATTTAAGATTTAAAAAATGTATAAACTTTATGTAACTATTGATAAACAGTATTCCTCAATTGATATACTACTGTGTTCAAAAAGTAAGACCAATTAGTAATTTCAAAACGCCGGCAAATCGCACATGATCTCAAAATATTTTCTCACTTTGTAAGCATTGTAATAAACGTCTGTAACAATTTTTAAGTCAAAACATTTATTAGTTTTTGTCTTACGTCAAATCTTATACGACTCTAAAAATGCATGTTTTTCCACAGTGGTCTTTTAATATTCTAGGATAGTCTTAAGTGATACGATGAGAGGTGTATTATCAACGTTATGGCATTAGTCAATAATTACAATAATAATAATTTTAGGTCTAAAATATCGTCCAAAATGATATTAGCACTCTTTTGACATACCAACAACTCTCGAATAGACATATTTGGAAAGCCTAGTATAATTTTTTATGGTTTTCTTGACGTCGGCAAGGGTTGATCCTCGTTCGAAGCGTTCTTCGTATTCAAACCTTTTTCGACTTTCTTTTAACTGATTCCACCAACTTGTAAGCATTGCTTTCTTACAAAACATGGTCGCAGAAGATTTTTTTGTAAGATTCCGAACATTTCTGCATCTACAATTTCATTCCCCAAACAAAATTTAATGCAACTTTTTTGCTCAATATGGTAATAATCGCCGCATACACGTTTAGCGCCGTATAACATTAAACGTAAAACAAAAACTAATGAATGTTTTAATGTGAAAATTGTTACAGATGATTATTAAATTGCTTGCAAGCTAGAAAAAAATATAATTGATGTACGGTTTAAATTTAAAATTGGCCAATAAAATCTTATAAAATACATTCCTATCTAATATTTTCAAATAAAAAAATTAAATAAATCATTGTATAAATTATATAGTTATAGTTTGTAACTCATAATAAACCATATTTGCCAATTGATGTAAAATATAACTAAAAGTTGGTTCATTAAATTTTTTATACAAATATGATCCATTTTGCTTTTTTATGCTTCTATGTTATATGCATATAACAAACAAAATCTTATAACATCAATTTAAAAGAACCACAGGACGAACAGTATAACACAAAAAACAAACACCTAATATCCAGTGAATGTATTTATTTGTTAATTTATATATTTATTTATTTATTTATTCATTTATGTTAAAAGTAAAATTTTTGTAAAAACCGACAAATAGCACTGGGGATGGTATTGTAATACCGAAACTAGTCTGATATGATAATAAAATAAAATTTATGCTAAAGTACTAAACGCACTATTTATTTTATATAAATGTTAATGCATTTCGGCTAATTGGCATTAATCAGTTATAAGAGTTCTTTAAGATTTATCAGATAAAAGAATGTTCAACTGCCACACCCTGTACAATAAAATCTTATAAATTACATTTTCAGATAAAAAAATTAAATTAATCATTTTCGATCATGATGTAGTAGTAATGAAAATGGGAGAAATTCGAAATGATTGTCGTCACTAGTGCGCGCGTGTGGTTTTTGTCTTGTCTGATAAAATTTTAACGAGGCAAATCGGACGACACATTTTCAGCAGAAAATCCTTATATCTTATATACTATAAGAAATTCTCTGATGTCCAATTTGTATTGAAGTTAAGAAAAAGCTTTAAATAGCCAGAAACCTTTTAAATTTTTTGTGAGTATAAAAATTTTGATTCGAAGACATCCATCTACAATTTATTTAAAAAGAGAAAAAAAATGTTACGTCTGCTATAAAATGCTCAACACTAATACACAAGTTTGAAATATCAAACTACTCTACAATGTTGCAATAAAACTATAATTCAATTAAAATTCAATTAAAAGTTTTTAACATCTAGTTTGCATAAATTAATATAATTTACATTGGCATAAAGCAAATTTTTCGGCATGTGAGAACAACAACCAGCCAACAAAGTATTGTGTTGCAATTTGATTAGAAACCGCAACCACAATCACAATCTTGCAGTGAATTGCATTTTTTTCGCCGCGCACATGAATTATGCTCTCAAAATATAATAAAGATGATAACGCAACAACAACTTTCAAAATATTCACTGTACATCGCATAATCTCTTTAGAAAAGCAAATTTATGAATAAAGTTTTTGGCTGCTTATTTAAATGTAAGTACGTAAAAGGAGACGATAGTAATAAGTAAACTGGAAATTGCAAACGAAATTTATTACATATTGCAGTCGCCCAAAAACGCCGAGACATTTTCTATATATGATGATTATTTTAATTGCCTGGATGCACGACGGGGGCGTTTTGTGCGTTCTGCAATAATCATGTTTCCGGCGAAACGTAATATTCAATCTATGCACGTTTTTATGGTGGCCGTGGACGTGATATCGCTGCTAATTTCAGCTTTTAAAATTTTGTATGTTTGGAAAGCGAATTGTTATTTATAATTATACACTTTGTTATTTTTAACTGAAAATCGATACCAACAAATACGCTATTAATAAATAATTTTACTGTTGCAGTTTCCAATTACAATAGTTAATATCTATGTTAATGCATTTTTATCGATATTCCGCTGGTGTATTATTTTAAAAGCAACTAATGATTATGTATAAATGTACATTTTCGATTTTATATGTTGGTAAATAATTAATAAATTCAATGGCGGTAATTATTGTTTAGGTACACGTTTTTCATAAATCGTTTAATATTTAACCCAGTACACAGTAAAAAAATTGTCTTGTTAATATAGAAATGTTCTTTTTAAATGTGAAAAAACCGATTTTAATAATTAAAGCGCTCTTTTTTATATTGTAGTAAATATTTTAGATAGCGTATTTTAACACAAATTTCATATATATTAAAAAAGTGTGGAATAAATACACATAAAAATTGTGTTGATATTTTTGTATACCAACGCAATTAAAAATATAAATAAATCAGGCCTATATGTATTAAACAATGAATTGTTAATATAAAAAATGTTCTTTTTAAATGTAAAATAGCACGATTTTAATAACTAAGGCGCATTTTGTCAGAAAAATATTCACGATAGTGTATTTTAACACTAATTTCGTATATATTAAAAAGTGTGAAAATTATATACCTATACAAAAATTGTGTTTACTGTTTTATGTACCAACTGCAGTGCAAAATACAACAAAAAATCAGGCCCACATGCATCTGTTAATACAGACCAAATATAATTATCATTGCCATTAACTGTTATCGTTTATATTTATATACAAAATTAAGCTTAGATATAATATAATGAAAAATAAAATTAAACTTATATTTTTGTACTGTGTTTTTGCCTCTCTTTACATCTAATTCGGTTACGTGGTATTTCGTATTGTACTTTTAGTTTAAACTTATACTATTTTACTGTGAAAATTAATTTTTATTTAGATCAGTTTCGGTTTATCACCATCATCAGTAACTACAATTATATTTTTGTCCGCGTTTTTATATAAATAAATTTAATATTGTTACTTATTAGTTTATTTTAGCATAGCAGTCTTCTTCATTGTATGTTTTTGTCCATTTTTGTTGGTTTTTATATATAAAAAGTATATTTTATTTTCATATTTTTGTCTAATTCCGTTTACATATAATAACAGAAAATCCACATATTTACAGTGTCGCCTGTTGTTTTTAAAAAATAATTCAAATTTTATAACTTCTATTTAGCAGGCAATAAAAAATGGAATATATATATTCGTTTTTTGTGTGTATATTCCACACTATTTTTGGTGTAAAATTGTGTGCACTCTGGTGAATATCTAGTGTGAAGAAATGAACTTTATTTACCAAAACCGTGCTATTTTTACACCTAAAAAGTGCAGTTTTATATTAATACAACGAATTTTGTTACTGTGAACGAGTTTTTATTAAATTTTAATCATAGATTTTGTATAAAATAGTTTCAGTTATTAAAATGAACAAAATTAGAAAGGCATTCCAAAAGTAGGACGTTGGCAGGTTAATAAGGGTTAATATAATAATATACATTTTACTTTATTTGATCTAAAAAACCATACTAATGTTGCTGTAGAAAAATTGCCAAATGACATATTCAACATTTTTAAATGCATGTTTGTATAAAATTTATAATAAATCCATTGCCATTGTGATTCCATTAAACATTTAGTAATTCATCTTTTTCAAGAAGAAAGGAGTCTCTTAATACATCACATAGTCAAGATAAAAAAAATTAAATAAAAAGCATGTTTGTCGAGACGCGAAGCAGTTTTGTGACGCATTTTAATCCCGCCAGCGAGCTAAAAATCATTACCTTGCATTACATTACATATTTTCAATGCCGGCGTATGCAAATTTTTTTTTGCCCACACACTGCGAACTAAAACTCAAATAAACGCTTTGTTTTTGTTAGTAAATTAACTACTAACTAGATTCTCTTTAGTAGTAAATTAAGTTTAATGTAGGTAGCGAGAACCAACGATAAATTCATACGGGGAGAGAAAATTTTACACATTGAGCGTAATTAAAGCAGAACTGTGATAGCAACTTTCTTACGCCCTTACGCTTGATATAATCAAATTGGAATTATTTCGGTTTTGACAGATCAAGTACGTCACGCGAATGTTGACAATAATCGTGTGTGTGTGCGTACTGTGTGTTAAAAATGGTGGAGAAAACGGGCTTCAGCATCGCCTTGCTATGTCTCTACGTAATTATGGTGATGTTTTTGCGGAAGCTCTTTCTGAGTTTGAAATATCCTCTCCCGATGAAGGTTCATTGCTTTTTCATATCGGTATTAATCTGCTTGTTTAAGATGAATACCGAAATAACGTTTTTTGGGGTGCTGCTAAGCATGAATCCTCGGACCGTATTCACTTTAACCTTTCCGCTGCTGCTACTAAAGCACGGCTTTGATTTAGACGCACTGATATTCTTTCGTTCGCTACCAAAAATCCTTTTACTACTTTTCGGTGATATATTCTACATGTTAGCGATCGGTGCAATAATGTTGATGCTGCAGGATTTTGAAATGGAGTACAAGTATGTTGTGATATATGGATTGGCGATCGGTTCCTTCGATTACATCGAAGTGGTACAGGTGATGCAAGACATTGAATCGCTACGACACACGCTCACCATCTATCAGGGCGAGAGTATTCTGGGAACGTGCTTGTGTGTGATTGCGCTCGACGTGTCGAGCGGAATCATCGAGAACGATATACAGATGTGGTATCAAATAATAGTGGTGTCACTGCGATTGATCCTTGGCGGAATTCTAATGGGACTGGTGCTTGGAGAGATATTTAAGCTGATCTTCGGCGTATTCTTTCAAAATGCGCTGGATTGCGGAGTACTTGTGATTGGAATGTGTTACTTATTCTTCTATCTGTGCGAGTATATGTTTAGCGTTTCAGGCAGTCTAGCCGTGTTTGGACTGTGTATGTGTTTAAGCCGTGAAAGACCTCGACTGCCTACCGTCATGGCAAATATTCTAAGACAACTCTGGACTTTGTATTTTAATCTCACACAGCAAATTCTTATTTTATATGTAACAGTAATGGGAATTATGCTGTTAGTGAAGCATTACAATGGCGATTACATTCTGGAATACATGACAATATTTACATTTTGTCAAGTGTTTCGTTTTATATTACTACTTGTAATGTATCCGCTATTATCGCGCATCGGTCACACGTTTGAGCTGAAAGACATGATGACGCTCTTTTGGATATCCAAGAAGGGTGCGTATCAATTATTAATATTCTACACGCTCTATTGGCAGGATTCCACGCACATGTTTGCACAAACGGCGATCGTGCACACTTATCTCCTGGCGATTCTCACGCAATTTACAAGCGGCTTGTCGGCGAATCTGTTTCTCAAAATGTTTGGAATGGGCACGGTTTCGAAAATCAGCATTTTAAACATGAATAATTCAATGCAATACATTACGAAGACACGGGATATGTTTCTAAACTCGTTGCAATTCCAAAAGTAAGTTGTTATACGACACTATTACGTTCACAATGATAAACAATTATTGTGCATCTGTGTATATATAGGATGTTTGCGAATGCTGATTGGAATGTTGTTGATAGAGAAACAACGCTACGACATCCCTATCACTTAAATATGGATAAAGGCGAAGCGGACGATGATTTTTTACTGCAAAATCGTCAAACATTCTGTGCGCATTGCCAGAAATATATAAACATTGAACCGACGCGCCGTGAGCTCTCATTAATTTCCGAGTAAGCCATATAATATAGTAGTTTTGCATTGCAGAATGATTTATTGAATTATTATCGTTTGTTGCAAGGGAGGCGAAAGTGCGTACATTGAAAGCGCAGAAAACGTCGTTTATAAAGCAATACGAAACTGGTTTGGTATCGCGATCAGTTTTGCGAATTGTTTTAGCATACATTGATGTTGCGTTGGAGACGCCGCAAATCGTATTCAAGTTGGATGATTTTTTAAGCTATGTTAATCGGCAGGTTAGATCAGATAACATCAATAATAACTATCCTCCAGAGTATTATCAAAGTACTCCAATCTGTACCATTATTACAATAATTATAATGACCAACAGCAACGTTATATTATTTTTCACTTTACTATCTATAAAATGATGTATAAACGTAAATTACTGATTGTATAATGTTTAAAAATGTATTAGGTTTAATTTCCCTTAAAAAAAATACTTTAAATAAGTAGATATTAGTATCTTGTGTTATTTTAGATGAATGTCAGTGTTTTTCATATTTAGTTCATCTTCTAAATAAACAACACAAAAAACAATGAAAAACTCTGAAATTCATCTAAAATACCACAAAAAACAATGAAAAACTCTGAAATTCATCTATAATAACTCAAAAATAAGAAAAAACCCTGAAATTCATTTAAAATAACACAAAAAGTAATCAAACACTCTAAAATTCATCTAAAATAACACAAAAAAACAAAGAAAACCCCTGAAATTCATTTAAAATAACACAAAAAGCAATCAAAAACTCTAAAATTCATCTAAAATAACATAAAAAAACAAAGAAAAACCCTGAAATTTATTTAAAATAACACAAAAAGCAATCAAAAACTCTAAANTTCGTTACAGTAACAAAATGTTTTAGTTAAATTAATAACCTGTAGCTGTAGATGCTTATAAATATTTTGTTAACTTAACAAAAGGTTTTTGTTAAATTAATAAACCTCGGCTGTAAATGTCTATAAATGTTTTGTTAACTTAACAAAAGGTTTTTGTTAAATTAATAAACCTTGGCTGTAAATGCCTATAAATATTTTGTTAATATAACAAAAGGTTTTAGTTAAATTAATAAACCTCGGCTGTAAATGTCTATAAATATTTTGTTAACTTAACAAAATGTTTTAGTAGCATTAACAACCTACAATTTGTTCAAGTTAATAAATAATTTGTTATATTTGAAAACACGTTATTTTATGAAATTTTGTATATGAGCTTTAAAATGAATTTAGTTGTGAAAGTCACAATTTTAGATGTAAAATTCACAAGTCCATTCATTTTTAAGCTCACGTAAATTTTTCCATAAAAACTGTTTTTAAATAGACCTAAATATTTATTAACTTAAATAAATTGTAAGTTTTTTCAATTGGATGATTCAAGTAAATAGTACAGATTGCGACAAAAAAACAAGAGATTAGTTAAAAAATTTATTACAACTAATAGGCTAACAAAACATACTTATAGTTTTTCCTCATTAACGAGTTGCAAAATTAAATTAACATTAGGGAATGGCTGATCATATTTAGTCTGTATATTATAAAAATAATGTTGTAAAAATTGCCATACGGCAATACTTTCTTTTGGATATTCCAAGTTAAACACCTGGTAAATTTTAAAACATATATCTAAGGCCTTAACTATCGAAAATAATTTATATTTGGTATCATCAAAAAATAAGATTGTTTCTTGAATATTCACCAAGCTATCACCAATCAAGACGATGAACGGCTGTATATTATTGTTTCTTTTTTTTTGCCATTATTATATCACTGAAGTCGGCAGCAGTTTTGACTAAAACTATGAATGAATTTCAGGAATCAATGATATTATATTTCGTTAATATTTTTTTGCCCTTTTCGGTTTTTGAATAATGTTTTGTTGTTGGCGCAATTAATGCATGAAGTAACCATAAAATTGACGAATCTCTTCCTTCTAAAAAAATATTCCCATTATTTAGAAAAAATATTAACCCTATGAAAACTACCTGTACGCTCATAGTTATTTTGTTTAACTGCTTCCTGATAAATTGAACGGCTGTTGAGATCTCGTAATTTATCATTAGAAATGTTCAGTATCTTTGGTAAATCTTGAGTAAATCTATTTACTTACACAGCGAAAACAACCCTTGGAGACAATAAGACCACAGCACTATAAGACACACATGTTACTAAAACGGTTATTAATTAAGAAGTGAATAATCATAGGTACCTTATTTACGCAGATTCTACAAAAATATTTTGTCTAATTTATTAAAATTAAGTATTTGCTTCTATTTCTCGACTGTACTGTCTGTTCGTCTTGCTTGATGTTAATTTATTGACATATTTTTTACGTTACGGCCAACTATGTATTACTATACAGTATGTATTAGTAACGATATATTTTTGTAAAGTTACAAAAACTACATTTAACGATTATCTTTTGTAATAGTAACAAAC
>JARJDW010010039.1:0-25068 GCA_030264715.1 Adinopsis sp. GC000173
AAATTAATACTACAAGTTTGTATCTATTTGCAAGTGTGTACACGCGCCCGTTTTTATTTTTAATTAATGATCGCTGCGGATATTAATAGCAAACAAATGATTAATAATTGCACGTTTAATTCATAATGTTATGCTGATTGCTAATAGAATCAGTGCATGTTCAATGGTTTCTAAACCTCATTCATTTTAATTTTCTCTTTTTTTTAATGTCTTTCAATTAATACGATTTAATAACTTTATCAAAGCGTATACTGTATCAATATTAATTAATATATCAATAAATAAGTGTATTTAATAAAAAAATGTATATATACAGTTTTAAATCAATAAAAAACAGTTAAATCAAAATTAATTTAATTTAATTAAACATGTAATTACATGGTTTGCGTTGTGTGCAATTAGTAAACTAATAGTCAATGTTCCATTTCAAGTAAATTGCTCTTTGTACATACAAATAATTTGTTAAAAACGACGTTAATAATTGTTTATTCAACTTTCACTACGAAAATTGTTTATTATGGTGTCATATTTTGGACGTATAAATAGAAATGTTTACAGACGTTTTCTGTTAGTTGAATTATAACTATAATTATAGAGTCATTAGAGGGAAAAGAAACAGAAAAAATATATAAATATATATGCCTAACTATATAGTGAGGAAAAAAACTCAAAATTATTAATTTGTTTTATGCTTAGATGTTGTAATTAATTTGCTAATCAATGCTATAAATCTTCAAACTCGTTCTTTCAATTATCATATAAATAAAGTCGCAGTTGGTATTTATCGACGAGATTGTTTTCAACGTGCACTTTTCAGTATAGGTGCAAAAATTATTTTTAACATTTACCGTCGTCGTCGTCATCGTCATCGTCACTGGTGACATTTAGCTAGAGAATCGGCATTAAATCAAATGAATAATAATATTCCAGATTTATTTAAATTCGAAACAGCAGAAAAAAATGGTATAACTAAAAATTATATTATTATCTATAATTGTTATTGAATATAATAATATATTTATATGCAAATATTCGGCCTTGGTGAAAATCCATCAGATATATTGCCTACTACTACATGTATAAGTAATGTAAGTAATAACAACCTATGTAAAGCAGTCTAAGTGAATTGAATTGATGTTTAGTAGCATTTACATGTTAAAAAGCATCAGGCGACTTATACATATTATATATGTTATATCGCAACCAGGCGCGCTTATGATATTTGTATTTAGAATATATAAAATTATACAATTTTAAAATGAAAATCCGCTCTTACACGTAATTATTAATAATTACACTTGCGGTGTGCGTTCGTCAGATAACAACTACGTTACTAATTACTTTTAACACCTACCTTAAGCATATACAAACACGTATTTTCTATACAGCGTATGTACGTTCATGAATACATACTCTACTATACAGAGATATATCGTATAATTTATTTAGATTTCATAAGTTAAAACAATTAAAATATTTATACGTCGTTTTGTTGAAATAATTGCAATGCGGTAATTTCACAATGCACGCTCAAAAGCACGGCAACAACAGCAACAGCAACAACAACGACGGGCGAAATAACGCATTTTTCAAATGAAACGAAGCAAAGCAATCGCACATAATAGGTGGGTGGTTTTTCCTCTTGCGGTGCAAAAATGCTGTTTGCTGCTGCTACTACTAGTGCATTGTACACATACATACACATTGTACATATACACAGCTCCTTCGCGATTACGTATGCAAAATTCAAATTGCTGCCTGTATGATGACACGAATTACAGTTTTGCAGAAACGAAAAAAACATTGATCTTTTATTGCGTTTCGATGCAAATGATTGGGAAAACATCATAAATTAATGCCATGCTTGAAATATTTTTCCACACATGCGCTATAGAGATCGTGTATAAATTATTGGTTGGTTAATAATAAAAGCTTTGTTGTTTTGGCTAAAAAATGTCTTCTAATTGAATTAATTCTTGATCAGTGTTAAACCGAATCTGAAAATTTCGAAGTAATTAGAATTTTATGCAACTTTTAGCAAAAAGCTATTGAAAAGATTCATATTAATCATGGCCAATTACAAAAAATCTTAATTTTGTAAAATAAAAATCAAAAATTTATCATCAATATGCTTTCATTTGAAACTAATTGGAATCTTAAGCAGCTTCTATGGTTTTAGTAGCTCGGTTAAACGCAAAAAGGTATCGAAAAGGTTCGCTTTAGTCATGGCCTTTTACAAAAAACTTAATTTCGTAAAAGAAAAAGCCAAAAATTAATCATTAATGCGCTCTTTTTGTTATCTTGTCTAAAAAAATTCTTCCAATTTAATTAATTCTTAATGAATGCATTGCATTTGAAAGTAATCGGAATCTTTTGCAGCTTCTATGGTTTTAGCACCTTGATTAAACGCAAAAGGGTAGCGAAAGGTTTCACTTTTGTCGACTTCAAATGAAAAAAAAAACACTAATGACTTATTAGCGAACGCAATACTTTTCTACACTTTTTAGGATAAATCAAAACTCAACTAGGAAATCTATTCGAGATGAACATAAATCAAAACTCAAAATATTTGTATACAACTAAGAAATCTTTTCGATTTGAATGTATGTACATATTTTGTACCACCCCATGTTCACTACAGCCAAAAAGCTTAATCCATTTTTCTTTGACGCTAATACAGCATGACATTGCGCTCTATTATTTGCCAAAACTAGAAAATGAAAACGTTTTTACAGTTGACCAAAACCTGCCATTCCGAATATAAAAGAGTTTTTGTCGAGTGCAAACTTGCATACGATGCAGCTTTAAGTGTTTGCTGTTGTATACATACATACGCGGAGAGGGTTCGCAACATACAGCAAAAAAATTTGCATTAATTGAAATGTCGATTGGTTCTCGGTGGTGGTGGTGGTGTGCACTGTGCACGCGTAAATTTTTCGAGTATTTGTCTGGTCTGGTGCAGTATGCAGCAAGCACCACCATCACCGCGCGCTTTGTGCATTCGAATATGAAAAGTAAACAGAATGATATGAAGTACGATATCATATTACAATTGCAGTGTGTGTGCGTGAGGGATGTTTGGTTTGGGTGGCCTGACACACATCCAACATCTCTACTCTTTGAAATAACGAACAATGAATGAATGAATGGCAACTGTGTATGTATATGCAACATTATTATTATTTTATACCTGGCATGTTTAATACTTGATTAAATTTCATTTGGGATTGTTAATATTTCTTCGTCTCCGTCTTGTTCTTCTTCTAGTTTGTCGTGCTCTAAAGATATTAAAGTTAGTGCCAATAAAAAGAACTCGTTCTAAAATTAGCACATATAAAATGCTTGTTTTGTAATGTGTCTTTTGAGAACCAATCAAATCGACAAAAAACACACACACATACACATATATATTATATTATATGTATTCGTTTTACAACCGTTTATGACACGATAAATAAGAGGGATGAAATAAAAACGATGACATCGAATATGTGCGGCTGTAAAACAGAGACTTGTAAAGAGTGAGCCGGAGACCCAATAATAATTAAAACCGATCGTTAAAAACAAAAATACGTCGGCTTTGATAATCTATAACCGTTTTAATAAATAATTTTCCATCTCCATCGTCGTCGTCGTCGTCGTCGTGCGCAATTCGAGACACAAACAAGAGAAATTAAACGAAAAATGTGCGCGCGCGCATTAAAATAAAATAAAATGAAATAAAATGAATAAAAAAAATAAACGTGAGAAGGATTCTTCAAGTCTGCATATCTTTAATTTATAACTAAATCAAGCGAAGGTTTCAACCAGCATGTATTTTATGGCAATATTAAAAAAAGAAAAGAAAAAAAAGAAACGAATCTTATTATACACAAATGCTCAGGTTCTAATTACCGGTTGTCACCGTTTTTGAAAAGCGGCCCCTGATCCTGTTAGAAGACGACGCAGCACCGTTTTATTGTTTCTCCAAATGCACCATACCATACCATACCATACCATACCACCGATACCATAAATAATTGAAATGATGAAAATGTTAGGTCGGAATGCCTTTTCGCCAAAAAATAAAATGTCGTTTTCATGAAAATTGCCGGGCAATTATTCCATAAAGGCAATTTATTAAGATTGTGTTCTGTGTGTTGTGTGTGTGTGGACGATTAAATAACGAAAAAAAAGGTCTTTGGACCTGGCGTTAAACGATAACTTCCATAAACAATAATTTGTTGTGAGTGGTTCGAAATAATAGCTTGAATTATTTTGAAATTGCTATAATCAAACGTTTAAACCGTGGAGATAACTGCAGCTAAACTGAAAACAAATCTTAAAAAGGGATCATTGTAAATTATATACATATGGTGCACTTTGTGGTCATAGGTTTTTTTTCTCTTCTTTACTTTTTTGATTCCTCCTCGCTCTCTGCGCTGCGCTGCTCTGCTTGAAGAGTGGTTTCGGCCTCGAGGTGATACACAACACAATCGTGTTTCGTTTTCGGAATATAATAATAATAAAATAAAAGATGCATGTCATTTAATAAATTGTTGGATTGCCATCATTTGAGAGCGGATAGTTGGGTAGTAAATGTAGGGTTTGCGGTTTTTGGTCACTAGGTTAACCAACCATTAACGTAATTTATATCACGCCAGCTGGAGTCGAAAACCGTAATGCACACGGCACACAACGTTACGTATAACGTACTCTTCTACGCAAGTTTACCATTTACATACACACACATTCGATTTCATCGGAAAGTCGTTCACTCACTCACTTTCGATCGTCCGCCGTGCTCCGTTCCTTTGTTGGCGGTGGTGGTAATTACGCCGATGAAATATTTATCAATTTTCCTCACTTGACGTATCCCGTATGAAAAAGAAGTAGAGAAAAAAATATGGCAATTTCCATAAATTTAACATCTATATGCGCATTTTCCTTTAAAGATAACCATGAACTAATTGCGCATTCTCACAACGCGCAAGTGAATATTCTAATAAAGAATGCGTACATATACCTATGTGTTTTTATACAATATGAGTAATAATTATACATTACGATGTCTGCACCTACAACTTAAGATGAATTGTATAGGTATGTGTATGGGCATGAACAAGGTAAATGATGAGCAATTTTCCAACACAAAAATATTAATGTTTTATAATCAATGTGTAAGATCAGCAGGAAATGGTTGCGCATTTAATCTTCGGGCTCCATCTCCGGATATAGACAATTAATAACAATAATAAAATAGTTTAGTTATTTAGTAGTATGTAGTAGTAGTAGTAGTAGACCAGCTGTAAGTAACATATACATATACGAGTAGTAACAAACAAACAAACAAACAAACAAAAATTGAAAATCATGTTCGTGCTGCCTTGTTGCGTTGTACTCAACCAGCAAGCAAGCAAGCAAGCAAGCTAAGCAAGCACGGCTCAATAATTTATTAATAATATTTAATAAAATTAGTGCTGCAATAAAGTTTACAATTGGAAGTGGCCGATAAACAACTTATATTGAACAATAATTCGTGTATAATTAAAGTTGTGGTAATTATTTCTGTTAATGAGGGTGGTGTGGGAAAGGAATGACCCCCCAGGGGGCGCGACCCCCGGCGTGCTCCAAATCGCCTCTCACAAACTATACATAAATATCGGCCGTACCATCGTTGGACGTGGCTAATGAGCTGCGGCTCAACCTATTTGTTTTAACAATTATTACCTTTATATATACATTTGCAATGAGTATCCCGCTTCGATGTTGTTTTAAAACATTTTATAATTAGTTTACGATTTGTATATGTTATATGAGAGATGAAGGCCACACAAGACATGATGTCGCTCAGAAATGATTAGAAGTCTGGCTCATCAATCAAACCCATGTCATTTAGTGTTGCGTCGTCGTCGTCGTCGTCCTCGTCCTCGTCCATTCCTCCTGTCCTTTTCTACATACTGAAAATGTTTATCTGCATTTGAGTAGATTAAACATTCTGTTTATCTATAATTTAGTTGAATTGTATTTTGTATGTTTTGTTGCAGATATCTCGCGAATGGAAAAGTCTCCCCTGTTGGCGAACGGTTATAATCATCCCCCACATTTAGGTCACATGCAATTCATGCAGTTGCCTCATCCTGCCGCCGCTCATTCCGCCCTGCTCTCCCCAGCCATGCCCCACAACCTGGCGCGGCCAGATGGGTCAGTGATTAAGAATCAAGGAATGCCATCAATGGAAGCAATTGCAAGGTATGTATCCATCATGTGATATAAGTAATCTATTTCATCTACACCTTTAGTTATTTACCTACTATTTTGTACAATACATTAAATTCCCGGCATCAGCGCAACCCCAATCCGAAAATCTATTATCTAAGTAAACAGTTAGTGCACTCAAAGTTAAACCTCGTTTTCATCTTATATATGTCTAATCCGCATGTTGAAGGTATTAAATATTGTACAATCTCTTTACCTCCACCACCTTTTGCTAAATCTTTCCCAACTTTGCTTAAGCACCATAGATAATCTTGATACGGATTATTGTTATAAGATATGTAACGTTTAATATCCTCCTTGCGTTGTAATTATTATTTCAATGCATTCATTCATTCATATTGTACTTACATACTTACCTACATACGTAATGATTAAATGTTAGCTACAATATAAAGATGTATGTGTTCTGGCGCTGGATGGGCTGTTGGGATGGTTGGTTGGTTGTTTGGTTGTTCGTTCGTTCGTTCGATTGCAGACTGGACCAGAGAGAACGAACGCGCGACCCGGGGTATACCTGGAGAATTAATCACGGCGCTTCATGACGTGTACACGCATCCAGCGGCCCGGATTTGCATTTTAATTACGAAAGAGCGTTGAAATGATAATGATGACTTGAACAACGGTGTAAACAAGTAGACGAGTGCTCGCCATGCCTCGTTGGGATTAGTGCGCACTGCCACTCTCGAAATCACATTACTTTTTTTCTCTCTCCCCGTCTCTCTTTCTCTCCTGCAAGGCTCACCTCCTCGCCTCCTCCTTTCAAAGACAATTAATCTATCGATTATTTATTATATAAATAAAATATAATTAAGACCTCTGAACTGATTCCTGCGATCGCAAACGCAGTCGTACTTACGTGGGACTTCGGCAATTCCATAAGCGGCTTAGCGTGTATTTAGTTGGCCTCTAACTGTACAAGTTAACGACTATGCAATCCAATTTGAGTCGATACCGGTCATTAAAATATATCTCTTCATTCTTTCAGGTCTGGTATATGGGAAAATTGCAGAGCAGCTTATGAAGATATTGTAAAGCACCTAGAACGGTAAGTTTTTTTTTATATTTATTTTCGTCTTTTGTTTATTTTCATTTTTATTTTGGTCGTGCTTTTATTATATCTACCTATACATTTTTTGCGTTGTTGTTTGGCTCATGCGTTTTCGATTTATATAACAAATGCAATTAGATGGTTAATTAATATGAACTGCGACGCGATGATCCCGCGCAACAAATCAAAATTAGTATACACAGCAACCAACAAGCGGACGCGGCGGTAACAGTACCATGTCAGTATTTGTCAAGTGTCATGAGATTTAAACGGCGCCGGGTCTCGAACCAACAACCCCTAAAGCTGGGCTTTAGCGCACCATGATTTGTGTGACATGCGATAGTTTCTAGCTCAATTTGAATAATTGTGTGTCACGTTACATGTGCACACATTTTTACGCTTCGCTGTTTCATTAATTTCCCGTAAGACTCTTTCACTCTATTCGTTGGCCATACCATACACATAGCAGAGATTAAAAAGCGCAAAACAAAACAAAACAAAACAGAGAAAAAGAGACATTACATAATTTTATGGTAATGTTGTGAAAGCTCATAAAAGCGCTCCCCCAAAGCGCCCATGACAGATTCTCTCAGCACACATCCACTACGACTACATACTACATTTATACAAACGTAAGCGAGTTAGTCATTTGTCAACGCGTGTAAGGAGCGAGCCCCGGAGTCGGAGAAATGTCCCAGCTGTTTGCAGAGACGTCGTCTATAGTAGTAGTATGTATGAATAAAGCGCGCCCGTTCACGTTCATTCTTTATTTTTTAATTCAGTTATTGAGCATATTTCGCCGGAGACGTTTTAAAAATCATCATCGTCGTTGAGCAAGTGACGTGTTTCACCCCTCATGGGGCAATAATGGCGCGCGGCACACCATTTACATGAAAAATTACATTATTTTTATTGCTCGTGGAAAAATGGATGAGAAGTAATGTGGGGGCGGTGGGGGAATGGAAAACGTAGCGCGCACGAGCCTGTCAGAGCCTTTATTTTTTCGAATAATACGAAAAGAAATTTGAGCGAGGTGCTGAGGTGGTAGGTGGTAGGTGGTAGGTGGTAGGTGGTGGTAGCAACGGCAGCAACGCGAGCGAACAGCAAGGCAAAAACGTGTGAGAATTATAATTAATGATTTGTAAGGATCTATATAGTAGTATAGCATAAGATTCGCACCCTTTTGATAGCATTACGGGGGTGACTAGCATATTTGAATAGGACGGGGCAGTAAACGTTTCGTTCCAACTGATAAGACTTCTCTCTTTTCCTATAATTAATCTTAATATAACATTCTTGGATTGTTCGCTTATCGCGTGTAATATATCTGTTAATTAACTATGCAGGTTAAAACTCACTATATGTCAATATTGAATTACAGTCCCACAATGCATCCAATTTATTTTCATATTGATTTATTGATATATAGTTAATAATATATGGTCGGGAGGATGTTTCTTTTTTCGCCATTCGGATACCAACACTTTTATTATTATCAATAACCTGTTTGTTTATTAAATTCCCATTCAATTTTTCAATGTGATTTGATGTTGTTATCCATTTGTCATTAGGCGGCAATACAAATGAACAAACATTTCTTATTATCAACTACTGTCTGCTTGCTTGTCATTTTAGAAATGAGTATATATTATTATTTCTTTTTCTTTATTATAGGTATATCAATAACCTGTTTGTTTATTAAATTCTCATTTAATTTAATGTCGTTATCAATTTGTCATAAAAAATGAGCTAAATATTCTTATCATCAACATTCTAGAACTTCATTTAGATCCTGGCAAATATCAATGAGATTGTAGTACAGCATATGTAAATGTTTAAAGACATTCATATTCGAACCCTTAGCATTATGTATGAGGCGCTAAGAACTACTCATCAAATTTCAGCGAATTAAATGTATAAAATCAAAGCTGTTCTAAACAATTTCCTCATAGACCAAATAATCAAGGTGAAAGTTTCAATTTTATTAAAATTATCAATATCAAAATTTGATTTTTCGAGTAGGAATTATGACATGTAATATAACTGCGAGGAAAATTATTATACTCTATATATATTCCCTTGATTAAATTCCCATTCAATTTTTCAATGCGATTTGATGTTGTTATCCATTTGTCATTAGGCGGCGTAAGGCAGCAGATGCATTTGTTAGTTAAACGAACGAAAATTTCTTATCATCAACAGTCTGGTCGTCGTCGTTTCGTTGTTGTTGTTTTAGAAATGATTATATTAATATTCATAAACACACAGCTGATGTATAAGAATATATATAAAAGGGGGGTAGTATAATATAAAAGGCGCGCGCGAAATGAAGAAGAAGAAGAAGAAGCAGCAGAAGAAGGAACGAAAACGGGGAACACAGAACACACAGAGAGAGCGCGCGCGCTCCAAAACTCACCAAACCAACACAAACTAATTGCTAAAGTCTGTGATGTGACGAGTATTAATTAATTTCCATGCCTTAATTCGAATTTAAATCGGCCAGTGTTTTGTTAAATCCCTGCTGTTAATTGTGTGGACAGCTCCAGGAGCGTGAATGCGATGCCAGATTTGCATCCAGTCATTTATAAAACGGTTTCACTATATTTTCCGGGAAAGTTAATTTATAAACGCTGAACGAAAACCCTAAATAATATCGAAAACTCCATCTAACACACACACACACACACATATATACATATATATCTCGTATGATAGAATAGAATAGAAAAAGAGAGGATAGAAAAAACAGAAAACCGAATTGTACTAATAATTACACGTATAATTAGTGCGTAGTAGATCGTAATTTAAGATTACGATTGTTGAAATTAATGAATTTCTTTCTGTATGCTATGTTAAATTTGAATGAATAATAACAAGTTATACATCTCGACTATCAATGTGTACGTTATACACCGTAAAGGTAATAAAAATATTTGCTAATTGACATTGAATTATATTAATTATTTTTATAGTGGCCTGATGTATTTATGAGGTAGGCGTGATTTCGTAATTAAGTTTTGAAAAATCTAACGAGCCTAACACGTCCATAATTTATCGACTTGCAATTATAATTCTCTCTCTACACACACACATATATATATACATATATATCTATAGACATGCATTTTAATTATTTTCAATAAGTTTACACTCTGAATCATCATCATCATCATCACCAACATCTCATACACACTACGCGAAATCAGATTAATTTGACTTAATCGCGCGCCGTGTGCAACAACGATGAAAACGATGACAAGGATGTCTCATTTGTCCTTTTAATTAAAAGGGAGAAAAAAGCGGCCCGACCTGTTTGTTTTTTTCTTCTACTCCTTCTTTTTCTTCGTATTTATTTTATAAATTAGACGATCGTAAAAAGTTTGACACGCGACGACAAACAGGCAATACTATTAAAAATACGGCGCGCTGCTGCGCGACTTTTATTTTTGAAATGTAAATCCTCGTGATGACAAATTGCATTTCGTTACGTATTCACCATGACGAACTTCTGCATAAAACCCAATTTAAAATCCGGCATAATATAGAAAATCTATTCACGTTTGCATTATTAACTTTCGTTGTACACTTTTTCTCTTCGCGCGCGTGGTGGAGCAGGAGACGGAGAGCAGCGTATTCAGCAGCAGCCACCCCTTGTGGAAAAACCGAATCATTTGTCATTTTTCGCGACTTAAGCGCGCACACTTGCGCGCCGTTTGTAATTTAATGAGCGGATAATGCTACCACAACTACGACTTGTATTACAACACATTCACGTTGTTAAAAAAAAGTCGAAGGAGAAAAGAGAAAAAGCGCGATGATAAAAAGACGTAAAATTAACGTAATAAATATGTGTGTGTATGTATCGATACATTGTTAAAAATAAATTATAGATATGTGCGTTCAATATTCAAAGTAACAAATGCGATAAGTGTACGTGTTATAAAATGAAAAGAAATGCATAAAATGAGAGATTATAGGTTTGGCCGCGCTGTTGAGATATGGCTCGCTCAAACATTGCGCATATTACTCATCATCATCATCATCGTCGAACCAAAGCCGGTGCAATAAATATGATTTTTAAAATTTATTTCAATTGTATGGTGAACGAGTTTTGCGTGACTGGGAACGGTTTTTCTGTGTGTGTGTGTGTGTGTGTGCGTATGTTACCCACCTATATATACTATATGTTGAAATAAGAGCAATTGTAACATTTATTAGTTATCAATGTTGCGATTGCGATTATAATAAATTGAATTGTTTTGATTTGCAAGTAGCGCAGACAGACACCCGTGGCTTGCCACCGCGCTTGTTTTTCCATACCCATGCATATTTATAGCTGTATAAATGCTTGCACGCAAATTATCAATAACAATAATTAACTAATTGCCATATTAACATATCATACATAAATATTAAAACCGGTCATTTTTATCATCATCATTATTATTATTATTATTATTATTATGATTATTATTCCATTCGCTTGCTCTAGATTATCGATTGTGCGCGGCTGGTCGATGAGGGTGGCGGCAAAAATAAAGTAGTAACAAAAAATAAAAGAGGAGCACACATCACACATCACACACGTATAGGAAAAAACAAAATGCGCGCGTGCAATAAAACGCCACTATATTTCAGTTAGTAAATTGTGGCCGGTGTGTGGATGTGTGGATGTGTGTGTGTGTGTTACGGAAAAAGAAAGTAGTGTACAAGCCTGACAGGTGTAAAATATATAATCCAATCAAGTGGCCACAATGGAGACAATAGGGAATCAGAAGTTGCGACAGATTTATATCCGTTTATACGGCGTTTTCTATTAGACCAGCGGGTGCTAGAATTAATAACTTGGGACAACATTTTATGACCGTCTGGCACGCTCTCTCTCCCATACTCACTCGACTATTACACACCGATTCTATCTATTTTCTATACCTTTTACCCGCTTGCATCGAATTACATATATATCACGGCGCGCTTCCCAACAACAACCGAACAACCGAACAACCACTTGCGGTTGGAGAAATTGGAACACTCACAAATATTATACAATAATAAATTCAAACTATCTGCCTTTTTAATGGGACATATTACGAGCTTATCATTTTAATTAATGAAATTAACATAAGTATCTACACTTAATGGGATTATTGCTATTGTCGCAGTATTGTACACTGATTCTACCTCTTTTATCACTGGCATCGAATTACATACCATATATCACGACATCCATCCCAAAGCCAATTTGCGGTTAGGGAAATTGCAACACCTCACAAATACAATAATTTTCATCATTTATCATTAGCAGTAGATATTATTATTAATATTATTACATTAATGAAAAGTTTTCAACAATTTTTGCTAATTCACAGCAGACTTTTCATAACCCCTTTTCTTTCGCGATACACTTTAGCCAAAAATTTAAGTTCTGACAACGGAGCGCGAGTCAAATTGATGCACACTACATGCTACATTAAACCAAATTTATGTTTATCGAGTTTTTCGATTATTTCTGCACACACTAGAGTAATATACCAGTAATTTTGCAATTCACCATTTCTCACAATACAGTGATGATAACTTTAGTATAAAGTTATGTTAACGAAGCGCAAGTGAAATTGATACTCACTATATACTAAATCCAACAAATTTATGTTTATCAACTTTTTGAATTTTTTTGGCGTGCACTGGAGTAATATTCCAATAATTTAAGTTCGCAAAATCAAATAAAAAACTAATTTTCATATTTTATAATTCCTGATTAAAACTTTGTCAATGATTTACTTAAAGCTAATACTTTCTGCCTTCTTATCATTATTTGGTAGAAAGCTCTTCATATGATAATAATTCCTTTAAATTCACAAATTTCTTATTTATAACACAAATGTGTTCTATTTTGCGTCAAAACAATTCAATCAACATGATGCGAGCGGCACAACGTCCCCGCACTACGTTTGAAACGTATAGAAGCAAAAAAATCATTATCATCGTGTAAATTAACATGCGCTTCATTATTATGTAAAATGTATCGGCCTATCTTAAATCATCAAACATGAAAATCTTAATCATTCACATCCGACAATGCTTATAATAAATTTATATAAAAAATAAGATTAAGATTACGATGTGCGAGTGAGAAGCGCATTTTCCATTTTAAATTACATACAATGCATAATAACTAATAAGCAATGTGTGTGTGTGTGTGTGTGTGTGTGTGATGTGTGCTATTTGTTTTCGTAGATGTGAGCGCGCATAAATACAAAACGTTCACCTTTTGATGTTTTTTAATGCGAAATGATGAGGATGTGTCTGCGAAACGCAAAAATTAATTATCGCGAATGAATGAAGAATGAATGATAAACAGTTTCGTCAAATTGACGTTTCACCTGCGTTTTATAGCATTCCGGAACGCAAACCTTTTATAAAAATGTAAAGCGGATGATTTTTTTTTATTTTATTTTTTGCTTTATTCGTTTGTTCGTTCGTTCGTTCGTTCGGCGAGTGAGCGAGCGAGCGAAAAACGAATTACTAATTTAAAATTTTGTTAATTAATGAAATGAAGTGGTGTCTCTTTTCACGTGTCTTTCAAGCAAACAGGCGGTGCACATTTCTTTAATAAAGGTGATATTGTAGCTACTGTGCCTTTACAGACAAGTTATTATTAAAATTAGATCATTAATCATATGGTGACATCTCTGACAGTCGCCCCTTTCCCATTTTCTAACCAAGAGTGTCATCACCTTCTGCTCATTTGTAACGTATTTGCGAAAAAAAGCACATACATACACACACATACGAAAATAAACCCTCATCTAGTAAATATAGAAAAAAATATAGCGTGTGTGTGTGTGTGTGTGTGTGTATGCGGTGACGACAACGACGACGACGACGTCGAGTAAAAATTTGATAATTTCATCATAAGTTATTTGTACAAAATTACCAACAGGAAGTTCATTAGTCAAGCTGATGCCCAACCCATCCAGAAATTTTAAACAAATACAAATTGAATGACATGGCACATGTTGGGTAGTAGTTAAGTTAGAACAAACATGGTTTAATATTATGCATTCACTCATTTCACCTGAAAAACGCCCAGCATCGTATGACATGAAATTCAAATAAGACTCCTAATCAGTTTGAGTGAAAGTCGATATTTTTTCCGTCGAGGAGTATATAGTGTAGTGATTGAGTCGCTGGGGAATGTCCTAATTTGTGCCAGAGCATCGACGTCTCATCGCTCCTCTACGTGTGCTCCTTCTTCGTCTTCTTCTATACTTGTACTTCATCGCGGCGCTCATTTTTTTCAGCATTCAATTCATTTGAGGGTAGGAAGGAAAATGCGTAATTAAAATCGAATTTGGCTAAATTATTAAAATGGTGCTTCTGCTGTGTGGTTCGTTGTTGTTGTTGATGTTGTTGTTGCGGTTGTTGATGTTGATGAAGTTGCTTTCTAAAACAAGATGTAGTATGTATATTATTTTTTAAGACCTTGCCCATGGAACCGAACGTATATCGACTACCACACTACTACTACTACTACTACAACACAACCATGAATATTAATATCAATTGTGTTTCCCTTAGGCTAATATAACTACAGTAGGTTCTACTAATTATTCGTTTAATAACTCAACTCCGGCTAAAATCTACACTGATTGACTGTTAATTGCCTCAAGATGTAATTAAATTTTAATTACTCGCTTACGATTCACTTGTCTTCATTTATCCGCATTTCTTATTTCATTTCGAATCGAAATATTTGTTATTTAATAAAGTGTAGTCGTGTATGAGTGGGTTGTTACATACTTTGCACCCCTTCAAAATAATGTGTATGTGTATACGCAAGGGAGGCAGCGCCGCATCTCACTTTCCTATCAATCAAAACGTCCGCGACTCTTTGTGAAATTATAAATCAATCGTAAACGAAATAACA
The DNA here is from genome assembly GCA_030264715.1 of Adinopsis sp. GC000173. NCBI lineage: Eukaryota > Metazoa > Arthropoda > Insecta > Coleoptera > Staphylinidae > Adinopsis > Adinopsis sp. GC000173. The sequence goes on from JARJDW010010039.1 coordinate 15,237, forward strand.
ACAGCGAAAAAAAACGAATGTAGCGAAAAGTAGTAATTAGAATGGTGGAAGAGAACAGGATAGGAGCGAACGAGAAGGTGGGGTTTCTCTGAAAGGAGTCGTCGTCTGGTAATGACGCTGCATGAATATGATGTGCTTATTATTTAAGGGGTGGCTGGGGGAAAAAGAAAAGGTATACGAATGTGTTTGTTAACTGAAATTATTATTTACATAGAAGAGGTTGCTACATGTCAGTTATTTGCTGCTGACCCACGGTTTTCATACATCCTTAATGTTAAGTCAACAACGCGCGTTTTGTGTACATTCTCTTGTCCATTTATACGCGCGCGCCTCTGTATGAAACGCAACATATTATATATGTGTTTAATAAAATAATTTTAATTACAATTCAGGTGGTTATATGTATGTAGATCGCAATGTTAAATTGTTGCTGCACCCTATAGCCCATGCCACCACGCCACCACGCCACGGCCGCCCCCTGTAAAAGTTTGATGCGCGCTGCGGATCCCGACTGAGAAATTAGATAGATCTACATGTCCGTCAGTTTATTCTATTCACTCGTTCGTTCGTTCGTTCGTTCGGCTCATATAATATAACTTTGCATTGTTTGCTGCGGAGCTTAACAAAAGCGAAGCTTTAATTGCACATCGTCCCAGCCTCCCGGACTCCCTTCATACTTTTCGCTAATCTTACACACAGAGAGAGGGTCCACATATCTCTACGCAAATTAAATCTTAAATGAAATTTGAAACTATTTCTATCTTTTTCCCTTCAATATGCACACGTCGCTCCGTTTTCGGTGGCTTAATATGGGTTGTAAAGTAAAGGCCAATATATGTTATGCTCCCGGGACGTAAGAAGAAGTAGCAGTAGTAGAGGAGTTGAAAAGACGTGGAATGCCGAATTGAAGGATCATGGCGTGCGCTTTGTTTGGGTCCCGTGCACTAAAATGAATGTGGCCGCAATAATTTAGACAAGAATAGGCGAATACACCGCAACGAATTCTTCCTTAAAACTTTCTTCCGGTTTGGTTTATGTATGTGCGTATGTATGGGATTCGGGAGCTTTTTTATTCCGGTGGAGGCAGGCAGGCAGCCAAAGCGGGGGTGGGTCGCGCTTTTAGGCAATAAATATGAACCGAACGCACACACACACACACACACACACACATGCATATACACGCGCGTTATTTGTATGTGTACAAAGAAGGAAGACAAGCTGTAAAAAAGGAACGAATACGAAAAAAAGTAAATAAAAAATAAAAAACGAAGCGACGAACGAAAAAAGAAATTGCAACATATAAACACAGGGAGTAATAAATTATCAGGCCATAAAGAGAGTCTTAAAGATGATTGCCTCGTCAAATAAAACAATGCATATATGAGGTGGTGGAGGTATAGAGGAGGTGAAGCGCTACGCAGGAAAAGAGATGACTACGACTCCTATACAAGTTAATAATACTTATAAGAGGATGGAGGCTCACACACACACACACTCACACACAAACACACTACGTGAACAATCTTTGGTTTCGCCCACTGACAGCCGACAAGTCTGTTTATGACTTTTCATATATTCTTCGTTATGTTCACGCAATGTTTTTCAATTTGTCGGTGGTGGGTACACATACATACATACATACACATGCACACAGTTCGCAGCTGCAAAGTCGACAAAGTGTCTAATAAAAGATGTTCCCTATCTTTCAAATTGTCTGATGTTGTATGTTATATGTATCATATTACGTTTACGGACCCAGCGAACGCCAAAAGGTATTAATATTTATATGAATGCGCTCGGCGGCAGAGCAGAGCTGAGTAGCAGCAGCAGCACCACCGCACCGCACCGTACCGCTTTTTCCACGCTAGTGGTAATAATAAAAGCTCCGTGCTCTTTAACTAAATCAAATTGAAGCATCGCACACCTGTGCACTCTTCTCGTTCGTTCGTTCAAAGTACACTGTTGTCTCTCATCCACTCACTCTCCGATGCTAATTCATATCGTAATAACGTCGGTGCGATATTGCAGCCATACATTGTCTTGATGGCCTACCCGATTGCTTCTCTTAATGTGCTCAATGCTCTTAGAAGTTCGCATTACTTTTAAATATTCAGGCACCGTCAGGACGTCTCTAAAAGCATTTGCCCATTAAAAAATTAAGCGGTGGCTTTCCGCGTATTTTATATTATTATTTTATGCATACTTTGCGAGCGCACTAAACGCTCGCTGTGATGCTGCTACACCGCACCACCCGAAAATCGGTGTGGCGGTGGTAGTAGCTGCCGAAAGTGCAATATGGAAAGCGAGCAAAAAAAACGCGTTGAACGTAGGAAGGAAGTCTCTAAATATTATCATCATTCTTAATCATTCGGATGGGAGCTTGAAAACTTTTTTTTTCGCTCTCCACCACCACCACTACCACCACCGCCGCACCAACACATTCAACACCCTCATCGTTCGAGGTTTAAAAGTTAAAAAACAAGGAGGAGGATGTTGACTGCGATGACGATGGCAACGTATCGATGGAAAAAGGCAGCAGAAAGCTTGCTTGCAGACATTTCTTATCTCTTCGATGCCGCGTGCGCTTCTGTGCGCGCCGCGTCATCGTGATCGTCGTCGTCGTCGTCGCCTATACATACATATATATATATATGGCGTCGTGTGCGCGCTTCCTGATCAAATACACATTCAATATTCCGAGACACGTTTCGTTTATAATTTCGAATGAATGTATTTATTTAGGACTTGGATAAATTATCTCCAAGACTAATTTAACGCCTAGTCATAATGAACCAGCGACGTTGTATCAATTTATTACAATCAAATTTCAATCGCGGCCTCCGCTACTGTTTTACATTTAGATTTGTATCTCTATTAAAGTTGAGAGAGTTAAATTGTCTCTATGACTAATCAAAATCTGTTGAAAGCAATTGCAATCGGCCAGTGCAACTTTCACGATGAACGCTTGACGTACGCGCGTCGATGTTTGATCGCGGTCGAACGTTTCTTGCCAGCAGTTTAACCCTTTTCTTTGATATAATCATTACCCCGCTCTTATGCCCGTTTCATTATTATTTAATTATTTTCATTTCTGCGTTAGACATGTTCTCTCTAGTAAAGGGTGCGGAATTTTAGATTGATCATTTCAGGTAAATGGAAGATGGGCTCTTTAATTATTAACTTATATATTTCCTGCTTATATGCGTATACTTAAATTACATCTAAGTAACGTATACGAGTATATCTACCCACCTACCTACGTTATTTTCCATCATTCTTCATATGTAATTGTGCACATGCTTTCACCCGCTCCGACATCGTTTGATCTACAACATACGTTGATGTTGATGTTGTTGCTGCGTGATTGTTTCAAAGGAATTATCACGGTCCAAAATCATAATGTAACATGAGCCAATGCATTAAACAATATTAAGATATCTTGATGAAGTTTGTAGTCTGAATTCACTTAGCAACTCCGGTATTTGCTCTCTTCTACGAGCGTCTCATGCTCGCGCTCGCACTCCGTCTCCGTCTCCGGCTCTGTCTCCATCGTCTCCGTCCCATCCTCTTCCCATCGTCTCTCTCCGCGCGCACTTCCAACTCTTGAGATCTTATCCCTAATCTAATATTCTAATTGTATTCTACGAAATGCTACATTCAGTTAACAGATTCCATGTTAACTGTTGCTGGTTACGCGATGCTCGACGATTTCGAGCCTTAGATCAAATACAATTAGAGGATACAACAACCAGACTCGGAAAAGCTCCTCCGGGAAACATTGAAATCTCATTTCCGGAGCTCAAGTTATGACTGTAATTAGTAAAAGAAGCTACCCGGAGTATTGTTCTTAGTACCTTTAACAAAGTTTATGTCTGCAGGATAAGTGGATGCATTATGCAGGATAACAGAATTGTTAGTTAAAGGCGGGCGGGTGGCGGCGGCGGCGGCGGTGCGCGCGAGCGGCGAACGTTACGTTCATGTTGTGTGTGCGATGCGATGCGATGCGATGCCTTTTATTCATCCACTCTCATAATTTATTTTCGAAATACAAATGAAATTGGGTGGTCGTTTATTATACCTACGAGGTATATAACTATGTGCGAGGCGAGAGAGGTGTCTATTTCAGAATTTGGAAGCTAGAAGGAGGGCGCCAAAAGCACACAAAGTAAACTTTAAAGCTTCACTCCACTCGAAAAGGTGCTGACTCCTCGTTCTTACTCTCGATCGTTTGCATTCGAGTGGACGATTTCTGTTGAAATATGTAAATTTCAATGGTAGAAGAAGATCGTATATCATCCACAGACGTCATTCCATTATTTTTAAAATTCGAATCAATTTCTTGCTCTCACTCGCTCTCTCTCTGTCTCTCTTTCTCTCTCACGCTCTTGTTGAAATTTTTAGCATGTGTGTGCGCAATCGATAATGATATTATGTATAATATAAAATGCGAAACAATGTATAGATATATAGTGTGGAGAGGTGGTAGGTGGTACTCATTTAGCTGCCTCATGCAATTCTTCAAGTCTGCACAAGGGGATCAAATGAATTAGTTAAAAATAATAAGTTCTCTTGGTGGTGAATGAATACATTAGTATCATATTTAGAGCCGAGGGAATCCGCTGACACTAACGACCCTGGCGCTGGCTATTGTTTCTAAAATATTATTTCGTTAATTATAACTGTAATTACACTTCGACGCTAACAAATCTCATTTCTCATATTATCGATATACTACATTGTACATAATAGTGTGCTCTGTTGCAGAGTGCACGGGTGAATAATAATAATAATAAAAAAAATCTCTTTGGTTGGTGGTGCAATATTTCAATCAATTGATGGGCGCTCGGTGGTGAATGCATCGACTTATCGTCGCGTGTGTATATATTTTTGTGTGATAAAGTGCGAAGTGTATATCCGGTTGACATAAGTCGAAAGTAGATATCACCATTCTGGAGTTCGCAGAGAGGAAATGTATGCGCATCGATCTCGCATCGTAAAGCGCCCGTTTGTTTGAAAAGAACTTTTTTCATATCGGTTAAATATGAATGGGAAATGAACGAACACGTGCGTTTGCAAATTTTTTTTTTATAAATGCGTATATGTGGAGAATATATATATACGCGTACGTATTTATGGCAGGCGCGCCCGTAAAGAAGCGTTTGTTTGGAATTGGGTCGGATAAAGAGATTTGTGATAAAAAGGGTGGTGGTGGTGTTGGTGTAGCGATGGTGGCGCGGTAGCTAGCACAAGCTGCGGGGATGGGTGTTGGAAATTAATACAGTAAGAAGGAATGACGTTTAATTCCTAAAACTAAGGTGAATTAGCGTAGAAATGGCACCTAATTTAAACAGAAACAGTGGCGAGTCACACTGCTTAATTGGATTCAGAACTATATTAGCACTTAGGGCACTAAATAGATTCTTATCCTCGGTGTAATATACTAAACTGACACGGGGTGGTTCATTATTTGACAATGCTTTAGGCGCATACAAAAGCGTAGTAGTAATATCATTTTCTTCGTATACGACTTTAGTTAGTTAGTTAGTAGGTTGTAGTACATCTGCACACTCACACATCGACACAAACAGATCTACCTAATATTTAGCCCCCCGCGATGAATTCTATTAAAACTAATACGTTTAATTAAAACTACAGATGCAATAATAGGCGTGCAGCTGTAGGTATGTTATGCTAAATTCGATTTTTCAAACTAAAATAAAATGAAAAAAAAATAAGCAAAGCAAAGCAAAGCAAAGCAGCATAGCAAGAAAGAAAAACGATCAAATCTACAGATTGCATGCGTCCGTCCGAAATGTAATGCATATTTAATGAATCTAAAATTGCCGTTCGCTCTTTGTAATTGGTTGATTCATTGCATTTTCCAATGTTTGTTGTGTATGCTCTAGTGTTAATTTACATTTTTATTTTATTTTATACATATATATGTGTATGTGTATAGACCGTCTATATTTACAGTATGCAATGTTTTTTGTTTTAGGTTAAGGGAGGAACGAGGCGATCCAGATAGGCCGCTCCAGCTCGACCAAAAAGTGCGCGATCTCAGCCCCAGACCCGGTAAGTGCGAAATAAAAACGGAAAAATAAACGAATTCGAATTGAAATTGTACGGCGAAATAAAAGGCGAAGCAGCAGCGGCAGCGTATGTGGATGCGGGATGGGATTAATGAGTACAATCCATCTGGCCGTAAAGTGTTCGTTTCAATTTCTGCATATGCGTTGTTTAATTGTGATCCCCCGTGTTATTTATCGCCGGCCAGATTGGTTCGTGTTACATTTCAAGCTCAAAATCCCCATTTTACAGCCATTAATTAACCCTAGAGTGATAGTTAACTTTTTATTTCCTTTCCTGGACGCGCCACGGCTGCTGCTACAATACAACAGCATCATCTCGCGTGCACACGTTGCTCCTGCCTGCCGCTTGTTGTCGTGCGCTTTTTTGCGCTCGTCGTACATTTTTAATTTCATTTCGAGCTACAATAAAAATGTGCGGCGCAACAACACACGTCGCAATGTGAAAGACGAGAGGTGTACAGAGGTGGCTTTTATTCTCATATAATTGATTTTGTTTTGCAGCAACACCGACAGATCACAGTCCCGTTTTAAATCTGTCAAAGAGCGGCGGAGGCAGCGCGGGCTCGCTGGGTGATAACGACCATTCAGGTAGCGAGGTGGATGGTCCAGATGTACCGCACTCACCTCGATCGCCGCATTCGGCAGTCGAAGATGAAGAAGACGATAATATATCGGAACCGGAGGAGGAGGATGAAAAGGATCAAGGTATGAATTTATTACTTATAGAATTTCATTTAAGAAAAAAAAAAGATAATAATAAAAGAGCATGATCAGAAAATCCAATTAAAGATGTTGTGTTGTGTGTATATCTGTAAAAATTTTCGAGGGTCGAAGGTGTGTCCGAAAACAATTTATTAAAAGTGCGACGACAGATTCCCGTAAAGACCGTTTCGAAATGCTTCCATCGTCGTTGAGTTAGTTTAGTTTAGTTGAGCGCGCTTTTTTTTCTCTCGCATCATCTCTCTCCCGCTTCTCGCTTTTTTTTCGTTTCATTTAATTATGAACTAATTTTCGTGCCTGAGATTCTTTATATTAGAAGAGCCACATCGTCGTAATTAGTTTGAATCGAACAAAAGAGTCATTAGTATTAGTTTTGTACGAATGCACGCGCGTCGTCCCAGGTCGATTCGTCTTTTACTAATGATCTCCACTCGAACAGACAATATTTTAAAGAAATATGATGTGTGCACGCACCACTAGACAAATATGTGCAGGCATAAATGCGACGACGAAGACGACGAAGACGACGAAGATGACGAAGATGAGGACGACGGACGCGGTATAAATTTTATCATCGAACAAGTTTGAGTCTTGTCGATAAATTGATGTCTTGTGCGCTTCACCTAACTAGTAACTCGATTCCCCATTTCTGTAATCGAATATCGGGACAAGTTGAGCGCGTTCTCCATCTGGTCATGTAAAGTCGTTGAGGGATAGCGCACCGTGCACGCTCATTTTTTAGGTTAGTAAACGGCGCGTTCAACTAGCCGCGCGATGCGATGTTTGTGCGTGAGTGACCATTAGATAGAGCTCACGCCGCAAGGCATTATAGGCTAGACTTCGTCCAGACCGGTCTGCAAAAATATAAATTGGAGTTTAATGTAAGCTTAACATCTTGATGGAGTTTGTTAACGATCTTAGAGAGATGCGGTCGTAGATGAGGCCTCGCGCGCGAGCTACTACCAGCAACCAGCACACATAACAACATGTTATATATAACAACGTATGCACGCACACACACACACTTCGAGGAACGAAAGAAAAACGAAAGAGTTTAGGTTGCCAAAACAAGACGTGAATTATAACCAACCGTAAATCTTGTACAAAGACGCAAGAAACCCGATCCAATATACCTGTCAACAGTGTAAATAACAACCTGGCCATGTCCACCCAGTACGGCTCCATGTACCATTCGTGTACCAATGATATAAGTTTCCAATAATGAGACATAAATCATCTTTGATTGCTTATGCGTGTTTCTGATACCCATGTTTGCGTCCAACATACCGCCAGGACATTATGTATCGTTAATTTGTTGCGCTTTCTTATGGGAAAAAATGATTATTAAAACGATCGATGGGACAAGAGCATGCTCGCACTATACTATACACCACACCACATCACAATGATGATGATGATAATGATGATTATGTTGATGATGATGATGATGTCTTAACTCTTTTTCTTCTTTCACATTATTTTATAGATATGGATGATGGTGACTTGCCAATGTCTACGGCACCTGGAAGCGATTCGCAACAAGCTGCCATCAACTACTCAACGTTAGCCAGTGCGGTAGCAAATGCTAATGGACCGGGTCAAGATCCAAGCATTTCATCGACGGAAACATTGCTAAGGAACATCCAGGGATTGCTGAAGGTCGCCGCCGATAATGCGCGTCAGCAAGAGAGACAAATAAATTACGAAAAAGGTACAAATAGTAACATGGTGTATCTGCTCTCACTCGCTCAGTATTATATGTATTTAGCAGCCACACAAAAATGTTAGATTATCGTTAATTTATACATACCTATATATATAAATAATATACATAGTCCGCGTTAATTATTAATTAAAGACAAAATTTGACAAAAAACATGATGATGATAATGATGACTATATTAAGCGTTTTTGTAAATAGTAGCTTTGATGATGATGATGATGATAATGATCATGATGATGAACAAATTAATTTCATATCTATTCAACGACACATCCGTCGACATATCCTATATTATTATTAATTAGTGAATTAAGCCTAAATTTTTAAGCGAATTTAGGCTGTATAAAAATCAGTCTTGTATTATATTAATCGGCTAGACAAAAAAAGTAAAGTAAAACAAAAAATATTAATTCTTAATGTACATATTATAAAACTACTTGCATTAGGTGTGATAGATTAGTATATTTTCTAGTTGAATTTATTCATTTTTTTCTGTTTAGCCAATATAATTACTTAGATATGTGTCAGGAATGTATCTTTAGGAATGAGACAAAGATTCTTTTATGCTTTTTATAAGCGACTGCGTGTGTAATGTGTTATATAAAGAATTAATGAAAAACCAACAAAAAAATATGAGAAAACAAATACCCGGTGTAATAAAGTGATGATGGGATTCTATGATTCTGTCTCCTAGTATAATTTATTAATTTATGATGATGATGATGATGAGAAAAAAAAGGAATATTTTTGTGCCATCGCACCAAAAAATTAGATGTTTTTACATTTTAGTAAAAAAATAATAATCGAAAATTTTGATATATTCGATCTATAATTATAATAATAATAATAACAATATATAGTTTTTATCAAATTTTAATGAAAAAATGCAAAAATAAATGAGAAATGAATATAACAAAATTTTCCTTTGAAAAAAAAGCACTTGAAAATACGACAAAAAACCATCACAAAGATCGCTCTCTATTCTCTTTTTAATCTCTCGATCTGTTTAGATTTAGGTTTAATTATGTGTGATGTACATGTTATATTCAAAATTGAAAAATAAATTAAATTATAAAAAAATATATAATAATAATTAAATTAAATTTTATTTTTCTTATTTTTTCCAACCTATTTTTTTCTGTTATTTTTGTTATTATTGCTGTTTTTGCAGTCAAGTACATCAAACACTAATTGGCAAATGTTTGAATATTGCGGGAAGATGCCTTTGAATAAATAGGTAGGTGGCAGCTTTTATTTATTTTTTTAATCTCTCTATCTCTCTACAATATAATAGATT
>JARJDW010010041.1:0-11044 GCA_030264715.1 Adinopsis sp. GC000173
GTTTTTTGACCGGGAGAACTTTTGATAAGGAGATCTCAAAATATAACATATTATAATCTCACAACTTTTCAGTGCAGTCCAAAAACGCTAGCCTTTTGTGCAGTTGGTGATTGCTAACCTCTATATCTCAAAAACTGTCCACTTAAAAGTTTTTTGACCGGGGGAACATTTGTTCAGAAGGTCATAAACTATAACATATTAAAATTTCAAAAAAATTCAGTGAGGTCCAAAATCACAGTGTTTTGTGCGGGGTCCTTTATAAGTTTGTAGTAATTGATACCTTCACAGCTAAGCAGCTCCAAACGTACACAACTAATTTCTACACCAATAGCAGCAGTTGGATCCTTGTCAATAATGGAGGCTGGAATAACGACATCTTCTTTTACTATAAAAAGAGTAAACAATATATTAAATAAAAATTTATCATATAATTTCAATGTAAAGAAGAAACTTACAATTTCTGGAATCACATGAACCATCATCTACAAAAATTTCGTCATTCGAGTTAATTGGAGCTAGAATAATGTTAACGATGTTAGATAAAATGGTTACGTATTATAATATAGTATAGAGAATTATAGTAAAAATAGTGAAGTAATCATATTAATCCTTATGGTGGAAAATGCGCAGAGTTTCAAATAAAAAGAAATTTATAAGTTGATAGTAATTCATACCTTCACAGCTAAGCAACTCCAAACGTACACAACTATTTTCTACACCAACAGCAGCAGTCGGATCCTTGTCAATAATGGAGGCTGGAATAACGACATCTTCTTTTACTATAAAAAGAGTAAACAATATATTTAATAAAAATCTATCATATAATTTCAATGTAAAGAAAAAACTTACAATTTGTGGAATCACATAATGGTACTATATCATCCACAAAAATTTCGTCATTGGAGTTAATTGGAGCTAGAATAATGTTAACGATGTTAGACAATTTTTTTACTTATTATAATTATAGCATAGAGAGTTATCGATAAAAATAGTGAAATAATCGTATTAATCCTTATGGTTGAAAACTGGCAGCGTTTCAAATAATTTATAGTAATTCATACCTTCACAGCTAAGCAGCTCCAAACGTTCACAACTATTTTCTCCACCAACAACAGTTGAATCTTTGTCAATAATGGAATCTGAAATAATATTGGAGGATGTTAGAAAGAAATTAATGAATAGTTTTTAAAAGAAACTTGCAATTTTGATAATCATATTGATATAATTGCATAAATCCAAAGATTTGTCTTTAATATTAATTTTACTTACTATAAGAAAGCATACAGAAGTAAAAAAAATAATGATTTTAACTCTTTTGTTTGAAAATCATCCAGAAAAGTTTGTACATTCCAGGTAATGACGTTAAACTATGTTTACTTATTATATAGCATAGAGTATTATTAATAAAAATAGTGAAATAATCATATTAATCCTATCAATGTTTGAAAACAGGTAACGTTTCAAATAAAAAGAAATTCATAAGCTGATAGTATTTCATACCTTCACAGCTAAGCAGCTCCAAACATTCACAACTATTTTCTCCACCAACAACAGTTGGATCCTTGTCAATAATGGAATCTAGAATAATATTGGAGGATGTTAGAAAGAAATTAATGAATAGTTTTTAAAGAAACTCGCAATTTCGACAATCATATTGCTAAAATTGGATAGTAATTCTTACCTTCACATATGAAAGACGCCAAATGTTCATTTATAAGATCAACACTCTCTACAATGATGAGATCTGAATCTAGAATAAAGAAATTATTTTTAAAAAATTTGCAATTTATAGAATTAGTGGTTTAAATGACCTAATTCGACAGATTCGTCTTTACTAATTTTACTTATAATAATTATTTTAATTCTCATGTTCTAAAATACCGCGATTTTCATGAAGAGTAATAAATAAGATGATAGAAATCCTTACCTTCACATCTAGACGATTCGAAGTTTTCATTTGGAACAATCACACTATCTACTATGATAAGATCTGAAGCTAGAATAATAAAGAAAATGTATTTAAATAAATTTTAATTTGTCGCTGTGAATTTTACAGATTATAAGATAACATACATACAGAATAGTTGATAAAAATAATTATTTCAATTCTCATGTTTGAAAATACATAACGTTTTTAATAAAAAGAAATGAATGATAGGAAGTTTTACCTTCACTGATAAACGATTCCAAATTTTCACAACTATCTTCTATGCTATCTACAGTAATTGGATCATTGCAATCAAATGAAGCTAGAATAATATTGAACGGTGTTTAACAGATTAATAAATAGGGATTAAAGAAACTTACTATTTATAAGATCAGAATGACATAAATTGTCCTTCTCGAATGATTCGTCTTTGCTGATTTCACTTACTACAAAAAAAACATACAGAATTATTAATAAAAAGAAAGAAAAAATGATATTAATTCTTACATTCCAAGCTACTCGCCTCCAAAGAATAATATGCATGATCAGTACAATTAAGTGAGGCTAAAATTATTATGTACAATTGTAGAATATAGTGGCAAAAAAGTTATTGTTAAAAAAAACTTACAATTTGTGAAATTATCTTGAGATGAAATACTCAGATCAAGAGGCACTTCAGTTTTCATTTTATTTATTGCACTGTTTATCTGCGACTAAGCATTTACCGGGTTCAAAATGTATTTCGTCTTAGTTTGTCCTCATTGGCAGTAGTGCTGCCTTCCACGTCATGACACTGAACTAAACAAATATATATTTGGAGATTTATTTGGTTATTTTATGGAATATGCCAATAAAACAATTACATCGACCTCAGATTTATGGTACAAAAGAAATTACGCTTAAGTATTTAACGTATTATTAAGCATTTTTACTGTAAACTTACATTATTCTTTGAAAAAGCATATTACTTTAGCTACTATTGAAAAGAGGGCGCATTAAAGGATTTCTATTGGTTGATTTTGTGGGTTGTTTTTCAGGTTTTTTTTTATCGCATGCTTTTCTAAAAACATGTGTTTTCACCGAACAATAGCAAACAAAAATGTGAAACAAACATCTCTCTTGGTATAGTAAATACATACATAAATTGAGCCATAAATCGCTTGTGCAGCAACATTTGAACCAACCATGATAGGTATGTAATAAGATCTCGCCTTGTCACACAGATATTTGTGTAAAGAACATAAACAAACACAATAAACCGCTCTAAATATTATAGATAAAATCAGAACAAAGTGAAACTAATGCGATAGCGTACTTATGTAAAAATATAACATGCTTTTTATTTTGTCTTCCTCCAAATTTGCATTGTTTACGTTACAGATTAAGCCAAAATCTTTAGTTGCAAATTAAAACAATACTTGATTTTTTATCTATTCGATGTTATTTTGCTGCGCTTTCTTTGATTTTGTTGTGCAGCAAAAGTTATAGAATATAATTATTAAAATAATGAAGATTAAAATAGATACACTTTCAATTTATTTCTAAAATTATTTAGAGATTAATTTAAATAAATTGAAACTCGTATATAATTATGAATAACACTGCTTAGAATAATGTAACCCGTGAATGGTAACGTAATTCCCCATATTCGGCGTAATCACCAAAAGGGTGTTACGGTTAGCACAATGTTCGTTTTCTTTGAAGGATAATTTTAGTTACCGTAATCTATGCAGGTAGATAATTGCGTTATCAGAAATGATATACCATAAAATATGAACAAATGAGACAGCTGTTGCATAAAATATCGAACCTTGCGTAAAATTTAGAAATTTCGTTTCATTTTAGGCTTACGCGACTACATATGTGTATATAAATAGGTAAATATATCACGTAATTATAAATATAGTAAGTTGCTAAAGGGGCGATTATTATTTCGGACTAGAAAGTGACCTCAATAAATGACAAATGACCAAATCTAAATTAAATATTAGTTGAACAATTTAGCCTTAAATCAAAAGCTTGACTTTAATTTTTTCATTCACAGGTTTATCTTTTTATGACAATTACTCTTACTTGTAAATTTACTAACAAATTTATTCGTAAAGTGCACTAAAACCACATATTCTGGATGTAAATATTAAAATCTAATTTTTTTAGGAAACGTATTTTTTACATCGATGGTTTGGGTTGGGAAAACTTGAGAAGTTTAATTTCGCTCCATCATCAGGATCTTCATAAAATCTCCGAGTTGGGCAAAATGCAAAATCAATTGCAATTAAAATGTATTATATATGATGGTACATTTAAAACATCCAATCAAATTTTCAATTGGTGGATTTTCATACTACAGGCAACCATTAGTGGTTAAACTGAATTTTGTGTATTTGTAATATAAATATGATTTTTTGTAAAAATGTTATGAATTTGCAAATAGCTCGATCAATTTACACAACTGTAATATTGATTAGTTTCTCTAATTTGAGAGAGTAAAACACTGGGTAAGGTTCACAAAAATATATATTTATATCTATATCGATATTTCGATCTTGCGATCATCATCAGGATACTGAAGCATTACATTCCATAAGTTTACTTGAATACTATTGTGTCAGGTAACTGGATTATGGGTTTTTAAATGTTTATGTACAATTTAAGCTAATTCTATTAGATGAATGGTTGTAATAAATACGCGTTACCTAAATTTACTTGTTCATTCATCAACATTTTATTACCATTCACCGCTTTCTTTATTTCGAACGTTTCTAAGATATTTATTAAAACTCAAAAAGTGGATGATCTTTTGATAATTGGCTACCCCCCTTCATCATAAAAATATATAATCTTTATAAAAAAATTGGAACATTGTCCAGGCATAATATTGCATAATATTGCACCGAAAATAATGGTGGAACAAAAAATGTGCATCGAAATGGGTGTTCCAATGAGTGGCGCACCTATTTGTTCCAAAGAGTGTACCTACTTTCATTTATTCAAGCGATATTCTTCAGGAATTCTTTACATAATTATAGAAAAACTAATTTAATTATCTACAAGCATATATATAGTTAATTTATAATGTAAAATTGTAACTTATAAATGATGGTAATTAAGTAAAATTTATTTCTATTTTTAATAAAAAGCAAAGTTCGTTAATTTACTAAAGATGGGCTTCATAAGCATACAATCGCATTTCTAATTTAAATTGTAGTAAAATAGAATCGATTATGATAATGTTCGCGGCGCGCGATGAATCACTGCTTGAAAAAAATTATCGAGCGTGATGACATAACCACACCACCGTTTCCAAATCAATTCGATCGCACAATTGTGCATAAATGAAGTTGCCATTGAATAACTAATTACATAAATAAACATATATCGCCGCCGTTAATTTATAAATAGCGCACACATCGTTCGCGCGCGTACGACAGAGTCGCACAGATATATACGTCGTCGTATGGTGGGAGCGACATATCCATTCGCCAGCCAGTACGTTTTCACGCCGGCGACAATTTAGTCGTCGTGGAACGTGGAAGTATAGTGAAAGTGACGACGCGCGCGCATTCGTATGCGCCTCTGCTGCTGCACAAATCGTATGACACCAGGTGAGATCAACAACAACTTTGACAGCAATCGCAAATGACATTCGATATCGCGACATAAACAATTTGAATGCAAATGCGCTTTGCAGATTAATTGCAGCGCAATATTGTTCTAACGAGTATGTACATTCAGTGGCGTAAAACAAGCAAATCTAAATGTATTTACATATGGATTTTTGATACCTTTCACACGCAATTTTCCTTCTTTACGTGACAACGATGATGCGATGTGCAACAGATTTTCAACGTGTTTGCCAGAATAATAAAAAATGCGTGTGCGAGCTAGTAGTTGTTTATCAATAAAATAAAAACACTTTCAATGCGGTTAAATTTTAGTATATGTACTACTACGATTGAGCGTTTTGATATTATTATACATATACTATAAATGTAATCTAATCTGTGCTATTTGTTTGAATTTATGTTTGGTACATGATCGAAATGTTAATATAGTATGATTTTTCTCATCCGAAGGTTAAATAAGTTAATTGCCAAAACATTTATCCATGTCTTAATTCGTCGTCGTTTGAATTCGCGCTCGGTGTTTTATTATTGCAATCGCCATCTAATTATAATAACAAGTTTTGTGAGTCAGTCGCTTAACTTAATAAAAAGTGCACTTGTCGGCAGTGGCGGGCGCAAATTGCATTATAAATAAACGTGCAGTAGTTCGGTTTGTTTTGGTGTTAGCAAAATAAACAACATGGAGATCAAAGTGGAAGAGAATTAGCAGATTGTTTTTGCAAGCTACTGGTGTAAAAGGCAGATTGATTTAAATTCGTTAAAGCATTTCGGAATTAATTGGCTATGGCCATCTTAGTGTAAACGTAACCGATTGCTGAATATATCGACTTATTAGTAATCGAGACAAGTTTACATCTTTGAAACGCGTTAAACCAGAATGATTATGAAAATATTTGCGTAATTGTGTTGTAGTATTTGCATTTTAAATTAATAACGGGTTTCAAAAATCAATTTATTCCAATATATTGGAATTTTGTTTAATGAATATTGCACACATTTTGAAAGTAGACATATGTTGTAGTTGGATTAATGTATATTCTAAACCAGTCAGTCTCAAAGTAGGGGTCGAGTCTCCTGGAAAGGTCGTTAGAGTATTTTGGGGGTCACATAAAAACTAATTACTTTTGAATGTAAATTTACATCTTACACATGCGCTTTCTTTGAGGACTATAATATTTTAAGACCAAAAGTAAGATTATGGATACAAAAAAATTTTTAAATACTAAATTAAAACTACTGTATTATGAGCAATATTTGTTAATACTCTATGTATTAAAAAACTTTGCATACCTTTATTTGCAATTACTTATTCGTTTTTGGTCACTTAGTTTGATGTCTTGATAGCATAGTGGTTTTTAGTTGTAATTTTCTTGCAGATATTGTACCTGATGACGGGTGATAAGTAACACATACGTTATTTCACATCCAAAACGTCGTTTTTATGTGTCTTGAGAAATAGAATATTCACAAGTATTGCCCATAATGCAGTAGTATAATTTAGTACTACAAAAAATCAATTTTTTTGGTAAATTTAAAACATTATTCGATATACTACTCTTAAATTCACCAACTATATTTTATCAATAACTAATTATTTTAGTTAATTTTATATTTTTTTAGATTTCAAGTAAAAAATGATATTCAAAGTTCGTTTAGTCGTTCGTCCATTCTTAGATATTAGTATACCCCACAATTTGAGGGTCACTGGTTTAAAGTACGAAAAAAACAAATCAAAAATTGCAATAAATCTTCATTGCTTAACGCGTTTCATGTGTTTAAAATTGCCACTTAATACACATTCAAATATTTATCTGAGGCAATAAAAATATGAAAATGTAGATAACAATATTGCTATTAATAGATACAACCATAAATCAAATGTGTTAAAGTTTAAATAAAATAACAACCATTACATTTTTAAATATTCTAGTAGGTAGGTATATAATTAATTTCATAATCAATTGGTTGATTTAAAAGCAGCGCGAAAAATAAATTAAAGTTAAACTAAAACATGAATCTATATTTAAATTTATGAAACATCACATGTCAGGAAATTGCTAGTTTATGATAATATTTTCAAATATACAATGTAAAGATAGAGTAAAACAATAAAAACGCCAATGAATAAAACAAAAAGTGAATGGACTAAATTTAATAAAACGCTAAAATTTAATAACAAACAACAACAAACATTGTCAGATCGTTTATATTGTGTTTTAATTTGGATTTTACAAATATTTGGTTGGAATAAAATACTGAACAAACTAATAAATACAACAACAATACCAATTTATTGTACACACCAATATGGATTTAAAATACAATTTGCAGCGTCCGATCGGGCCCGATTGATATCTTTTTATCGTACGCACAATTAATAGCATCTTTAATTTGGATTTTATAAGTATTTGGTTAGAATAAAATGCTGAAGCAACTAATAAATACAACAACCAAACCAATTTACATGCCATAAAACATTTTACTTTTACTATTTTCCACACCAATATGGATTTAAAATGCAATTAGCAGCGTCCGATCGAGACCGATTGCTATCTTTTTATCGTACGCACGATTAGTAGCCTGGATAAAGTTTTTTTTGTGTATAATAGAAACGAGCATCATCTGATAAAATACAACAAGCTACAATTAATCTTATCTAAAATCGGGCAATTTTCCCACATTATCGCTTTATTAGTCAGCAGCGCACAAAAACGATTTATGATTGAAACTAATTACCAAATAAAATTTAATAAACTATAAACCGCTTTGCGCAACTAAAATAAATCAACATACACAAATTGTTTTTCATAAAATTTTCTCCAAACAACAAAGTGTGTGTGTGAAAATATGTGGCGCGGTTTGTCTGCCGTAATAATAAATCAAACGCAATTAAATATATGCGCGCACTTTGACCTAAGTGTTTTATTTTCAAAACATTTTTTCTCTCGCTGGTGGCGAATTAAATCGCATTTAATTTCGGGACGCGCGCGATTTTCGCGTTGCGCGCTCGTTCAGCGTGACCTTATTTTTATCGCACTATTTCTAGTTGACTAAGCGCGCGTAGTCAAAATTGTAAATTATCTCAATTGACGCTAATTAAATATTAAATGTTTATAGCAGCACAAACGATTTGCGCGCTGTGCTAACATTTGCAATAACAAATCCACCGTTTTCGGGTGTAAAATAAATAAACATTCGCGCGGGTCATCGCTCCCACAAAAACACAAATTTTCATGCGTTGTTTTAGCTTAATCAATGCATTTGTTAATACAATTGCAAATTATTTTTATTAAAATGCTGTTACAATTTGGATGAATAGACAAAGAGCAACGGTTTGATTATTTCAAACGGAAGCGATAGCGCGCTGAGGTCAGCAGAAAAACAAAATTTTCTATATATGTAGTGTTAGATGACCAGATGGTTGATCTAATTAGAAAAAAATCATTTAAATTATGATGTTCAACTTTGCGCATAAATTTATTCATTATTTAATTAATTTAAACGTTCATCTTGTGCGTTTTAAATATTTCACAACGGTGTACAACGAAAAAAAAACACCAAAACAGCAGCAGGCAGCAGCAAAAATGTGCAATGTTAACGTAAATTATGCAAATATGCAACGTTATGTTTTATTAATACCTACAAGTTAAAAATGTTGCGTTGCGCTGTAAATAAGGTAATTTGCGTCGAAAAGAAATTATATACAATATAATATTTTTTCCTCTCGGCTTGATTAGTTGTTGTTTGGTGGTGGTGGAAAAAGTGCACCACCGACCGACGATATTGCTAAATAACGATGCATTTTAAATCATTTTTATATCTCGGCCTGCATTCAGCGTAGTTTTCAAACAAACATTAACCGTTTTTAAGCGCGCGTGCATCGAGTAAGATGCATCGTTTGAGATTAAGCAATTTTTGATTTATAAAAATTGCCAAATCGTGCTAAATCCGACCATTTATTTAATGCTATTTTATATATGTGCACTATATTATTTCCGCTGTGGCTTTAAAATATTGCATTTGGTATAGTTGAATAGATTCATTCAAATGTCCACTTTTAATTACATTATACTAAATATCATATTGCTGGTAATTACATTTTGAATACATATTTTTTAATTTCTCATTTTCTCATTTGGATTATTCTTTAACTTTTACCGCATATTAGTTTAATTTACTTCCGTCATTAGTTAATTCTCCCATTAGTGAGATTGGCAATGCTGCATTCCTAAATGTTCTGCGCATTTGCTCCAAAAAAATAGGTTGGCAATGCTTTATTCTTAAACGTTTCTGACATTTTCACATACAATTGTTTTTACTAACCTATATCAAATAACACTAATTCTCCCATTAAAATTCGATATTGTGTCATTAACTTTAGACGTGAATTAAATTTTAATGGAGCATTAAATATGATTAAAAACTTAAGATTTATTTTTGATAGTAATAATGTGATAATTAATTTGTAGATATTGTTTAAGGTATTGCTAATTTCGCTATGTTGATGGGTGCTGGAAATTCAACGCAGGACCACCAACCGCCGAATCCAAACGGCGCCACCACCTACCAGGACATCGTGCTCATCGATGGCGGCTTTTCGTCGCAGCTCAGCTGCCACATTGAGCAGGCGATCGACGGCGACGTGCTGTGGAGCGCGCGCTTCTTGGCCACCGATCCGGAAGCGGTAATTAATACTCACTTAGACTTTTTAAGAGGTAAATAATGCGTACCATGCCATCATCTAAGCTAGACTATATATACATGCACGTTGTTCGCAACGACGACGCTAATTAATCGCCGCTACTTTATCATCATTAAACGCCTCCGACGCGACGTTATTATTAATTTGCTAGTTGTGTTTCTTTCTCCTCGTCGTCAGCTGATTAATAATTAATGAAATTGCGATGCAAATGTTCAATCTTATACAAACTAGGTATAATGCTTGTTTGATTTTAATTCGCAACGAGTAAAGATAATATTTTATCTCTTTCACAATTAAAATCATTTCAAATATATGCAGGCTATAAAAATAATGCGTATTTATTTCATTATTATCATTGCATAATTCGTCATGTATTATTGTAAAATTGTTAATGTTGTTAAATATTATATGCAAATTTAAAAGACTATAAATTTTTATTCGCATTATACTATACGAGTATATTTGTCGACTTTTATAAAGTTTTATTAAACATAAAGTATCTATTATACTTTTATGAAAACAACGTGTTAAAGAGCTTATTTTTTATGTCGATAATTGTGTGTATTATTTAAAAAATTATTAAGTGGATATAACTACGTAATTTTCTCTATTTCTAAATATTTTATTAATAAGCAGGTGCTTACTACTACAAAATTATCTTAATTAACTCAATTAAATACCTATTTTTATTGAATAATAATTAATATTTGTAGTTTTGGATGAAAATTTCCTTAGATTATTCATTGTTTTACTATTCCACGACTTGTTTGTAAGTTGTATCTAAATTTA
>JARJDW010010050.1:0-10105 GCA_030264715.1 Adinopsis sp. GC000173
AACAATGCAAACTACATGTGTTTATATACATATATGCAAAATACGGCTAGTAGACACACATAAAATACATTTATGTCCAAAATTTGAAATCATATAAAAAATATTTGCATAGATATTAGGTTTGTTTTTTATTCCACTGAACATGAACATATGTTCATGCACATGAACTTATGTGCATGAACATGCTTCCTCTATGTGCCGTTGGTGCAGTGTGGCGCTGTGATAGTTGACACTTGTTCACAGAATATATAAATGATATAGAACAGCAATGCATAGACAATCTTAAATTTGGTAACCATTCAAATGATAGATACTGCACATGTGTAAAAAGCTGCACCTATTCTCGAATGTGTGCACAATGTTCATGAACATAGCTGAACTTTGCAAAAACAAGGGGAATAAAGAACACGGTGCAAACTGTCAAAGCTGTCAAATTTGTGTACATGGGGAATAAAAAACAGACAAACTGCACAAATTGTGCATGTTCATGAACATTTTGCAATAAAAAACAAACCTATTGGGTTGGTGTATAACGTATATAATTATTGCGATTTTTCTTCACGCCATTGTTTTATTATAAAAATTGGCGTTTGGTTTATTATTTTTTTCATAGAAGTAATCTTGTCTCTTTTAGGAACAAAAATGCGTAACTAAGTGATACCAAAGAAGCGAGGAAATACAAATAAATAGTAAATTACTTATACATACAGTATATATAAATAGTCACATCGTTATTTTATCTGTATGTATTGGATTGGGGCATAATTATTGCGGCTTTTTTTCGCGCCATTGTTTTCTTACAAAAATTGGCGTTTTGTTTTTTATATTTTCCTAAAAGTAATCTTCTTTCTTTCAGGAACAAAAATGCGTACCGAAAACCATCCTTATATTCGCCAAATTATGCTCTACCACTTTGAGAAAGGTTGAAAGGGGGCAGAGTTATTTCACGATCTCAACAATCTTTTCGGCGAGTGAACAATCAGCAAAAGTCTAGTTGAAGGATGGTTTAAGAGGTTCAAACCGGGAGACACAAATCTTGCATGTGAAGAAGGAAGAGGTTGGCCATCGGATTTCGATCATCAGGCACAACTTTCTCAAAGTGGTAGAGCATAATATGGTGAATATGTTAATGATTTTCGGTACGCATTTTTGTTTCTGAAAAAAAGAAGATTACTTTTACGAAAATATAACAAACAAAACGCCAATTTTTGCAAGAAAACAATGGCCCGAAGGAAAGCCGCAATAATATGCTCCAACCCAATATATACAGATAAAATAACGATGTGACTATTTATACATACTGTATGTATAAGTAATTTACTATTTATTTGTATTTACTCGCTTCTTTGGTATCACTCTGTTATCCTATTTACATTTTTCTAGTCTAAAATCAATTACTTACTGCGACACTCCGGTACATAGCTTAAACCATCCCCTTGACACAATGCCATATTTTGCAGCACATTTGGATACAGCCCGTAGCCTTCATCGCATGAATACATAACCACATCACCATATTTGATGGTATTTGAAGACGAGTTAGTGTTTAATACCGTCCAATGACCATGTGCAATAGTTGGCACATCACAACGTATTGATTCAATGCTAAAAAAATAGAGAAAACCGTAATGTATTTAACTGAAATTTAATTATTACTAAAATTACTTCACGCTTTTAAGGTTCACCTGCGTCCCCATGTTTAAAACCATATCGATGAACTCTAAATTGCTGTTTACTGAAGTATAGAGCGCATTATACTGCGCGTTACACACTTTCTCAAGACCGCCGCTCTCTCTAGTTGAAACAATGCCACGCAAAAAATAGCGACCACTGATTTCATCAAGAAACATCATCCCGCCTCCGCTATTACCTCTACATACAATCCTCTCTTCATCGAGATCCGCGGCGCATACTTTATCGTATACAATCGGATGGAAAAAACTTAGCCACTTTCCGGACAGCATGCATTCGTGCGTTGTTCGATAAATGATATAGATTACTTGACGTCGCATCGACTGAACACCGTTCTCCATCGTCGCACCGAAACCGCTCACATGCCCGACGTGGCCCATTAGCGAGTCGTCTTTGAAAGTGCCGGAGCGGTCAAGGCACGCCGGCAACACAAACGCCGTCGCGTTGAAGGGTTTGTGTAGCAGGACGACGATGTCGTGACGACCATACGCTTCCTGCTTATCCGTGTACATTGGGTGTAGAATTATTTCTATCAGATCAACTTGTTGTTGTATATCCAAATCATTCTTGTGGTTGAATTCGTCGTAAAATTTGGCAGCGGCTAGGATGTAGTTTGACGCTGTGGTGTTCTTAAAAAAGCAGTGAGCAGCTGAAAGAAAAAGTTTTACTATTTCTTACTCGAATGCAAAAGCAATTCAATATAAAAACAGATCCCTTAGTTTTAACAAAACTCACCAGAGTCATGCCAACGGACTATAGCTTAAGCTTTATTTCCCTTAACGAGAGAATTGATACATTTTCCAAACTAAGTGGCTGGTTTGATAAGTCCGTACAATTTTTAAAACGGTAAAGCCTTTGCTCTTATTGAATTTAGTTTGCATTAGAAACATCTGTTAGAGGAACGCACACAAAATTTCATGCATATTTGATTATCAGTTTTTGTTTAGCATTCAACTGAATCAGAAAAGGCCTGTTATGTTTGTTAAAATAGATGAATACTATCATAGTTTAGAGTGTTAATAAAAC
The DNA here is from genome assembly GCA_030264715.1 of Adinopsis sp. GC000173. Classification (NCBI taxonomy): domain Eukaryota; kingdom Metazoa; phylum Arthropoda; class Insecta; order Coleoptera; family Staphylinidae; genus Adinopsis; species Adinopsis sp. GC000173. The sequence goes on from JARJDW010010050.1 coordinate 2,719, forward strand.
ACTATTTTTAAAGAGCAAATCGGCGAACAAAACTAAAAATTAACTAGTGAAACATTTTGATGAATCTTGGCCATCAATGAGAACCATATGCAAGTGGTTTTAAAAGGTTCATTGTGGTCAAATGAGCACAAATGATATTGACCGTCCTAGTCGCACCGTTTATGTCTACGCCACATATCATTGAAAAAATTCGTGATATGGTATTAGAGCATAAATGAGTGAAGGTGCGTGAGTTGATAGTACTGTGGGCACCTCGACTGAGAGGGTGCATATTATTTCGAACTATCATTTACAGATTAAGAAGCTGTTAAAAGAAGGGTGTCGCAATTGCTAAAAAATCAGCAAAACCGAAATCGTGTGACATATTCGGCTGCAGGTTTAAAGTTATTTTGACGCAATCCAGTGGATCGAAGGTTACATGATTGTATAATAGATGAAACAGGGATACATCAAAACACGATGAAAATGAAAGAACAATGGAAATAATGGGTTGGCAGAGATGAATCCACATAAAAGAAGGCAAATGAGTTTTTGCTTATTCAATCGAATCGCAAACATAAACTAATGAACAAATATACATGAAATTTTGTGTGCGTTACTCCAAAATATGTATCTAAAGAAAAATAAGTTCGATAAGTACAAAGGCCGTATTGTTTTAAAAATTGCACAGGCTTATCCAACCACCCAGGTACTTGTTTCTTGTCGTTTAATATTTACACTATATATCAATTTTTGGTTTAGTTTATTTTGTCCACTCACCTGACAACGTTACGTCCATGCGAATAAGCGTGCCGCCGCAGAAAGGTCGAGTCGTACTCGCCTTCCGATACATTGCGATATGCCACGGATACGGTATTGCATCTTCCTCCGCATCTTCATCATTGTCAAAACTCGAACGCAGGCGTGGATGGACGGTGCCGCAGCGCGATGTGCATACGAGCCGCGGCTCGCTGTCCCATTTACCGTCGATACATTGGAACACTGTCGATGTAGCATCGCGCGCCTCGTAAAAATCCTCACATATTAGGTTTGCTTTAATACCGTGATACACGCGGTCGCAGCTTGTGAAATTGTTTTTAAATTCACAGATCGCCTTGAAATTATTTGCTCTCTTTGTCGCTTCCTTGATTTTCGGACATTCCCCTACAATATAAAATAAATTAATGCATTTAATAGGAATTGGATTAAATTTGTAATTACGTAGACATTGTGGTGATATTCTATTCTCTTTAATCTGCGAACATTCAATTAATCCATCATGAGGATATGGCATGTAACCAATATCACATTTGATTTCGAGTTGATTTGTCGTAGTATCGCTATTATGGACTATCAGTTTTCCATTATCGATTGTATTGGTATTTAATTGACAAGCTAAAATACTGTCAAACAAATTAACAATTGTATTATAACACTCTGTCAAATGAGTATCGGGAATTGATCATTTAGAAGACTTCGTTCAAGATATTGTCAAAATTCTATTTGTTGCTAAATTTTTAATACTATCCTCTATACTGACTTGCAATTTGATGGCTATATGCCATACAAAAAAAAATATATATAAACATGATGCGGTGTTTAAAGTTGCAAATTCAGCAAAAAATAGCAAATTTATAGAGTGAGAATGCACGGATTCTGCCCCATGATAAGGCATCCTTCCATAAAGCTCTCATTTAAACCCAATTTCTGATTAAATAATTAGCAAATATTATACCGGGTGCGGCAGCATAACTTCCATTTTTAAAATGTGCGTCATTCATACGGTTGATGTCGTAGCGTAGCACTAGTGGTCTCATTCAAGAGGGGGGACTTTAAGGTTTTATCCCGACGTGTAAAGTTCTTCTCGAACTCGTTCCTGAGGACGCTATTGCTTTTTTAGGGATGTACTAAATTCGATTCAGAAAAATGAGTTTAAAAAATGTTTTGACGGTAGGATTATTCATTTATGTAACTATATTATTTAAGAGGTAGCTAACTTTGAAGGCGACAACATGCATTTCAATGAGTAATAATTATTTTGTGTATTATAGGACTTTTCCAACTACTTATTTGACAGAGTGTATACACGAGAGTGTATTTAAAATTATACATGAAAAAACTTAAGAATTTACAAAATATCCTAGTATATTTACTTCAATTGAGAACAATTTTTAAATATACCATATTTTTTACATTTATAAAACAGCCGCCACTAAAAATTACTTATATATATTGGGTTGTATAAGTTATATTTGTTTATACTGTTTTCAATTTATAGCTTTGCAGGATTGCAATAAAAGAAGGCTGTTGAAAAAAAACTCTACAGCCACCTGCGTGAATTGCGTAGAAAATCCTAAACAGCTAGACGTTGGTTATAAACATTTGTCTCTATTGCGTATTTTTTTGCTGAACATTTCAGATTAAGCATATTGACTACGAAATCTAAGCAAATGGGTAACAAAAGTTTTCTACACCATTCCGTAGCGCCTTGTATTTAACATTAGTATGTTCTTTGAATAAGGTTAATATCGTTAATAATAACGACACAAGCCACAAAATCGACTTACTACACATCAAGAAGAAGAATTGAGCTTGCAATAAAAAATTTCATATTTCGCACTACCATTGTGACTTGTGACTAAACTCACACACCAACACAGCACCAACAATTTTGCAAAATTACTGAATTTCTTGGCCAATTTTTTATCGCGCTCTTGAACCTCTCTTGACCCGTATTGGTGATTTAATAGGTAATAAAATTTTATCAATATATAAAATATAGTCTAAATTTTTTGTCGGCTAAAATCTTGGCGATCAAATTGAGATAGGGTTCAATTAGCGCGTCCGTGTACCGCTATAACCGACTGGCTGCATGGCTGAAAGAAGTTGCGTAATTGTTGTAAAGACTGGATGTTATGCTTGGCGCAATATGCTGTGTCGAATCAGAATTATCAAAACAAAATATTAACATATATTTGGGTGATAAACTAACAGTGTAGTGTAGCGTAAAACTGATGCGTTAAAAATGTAAGAGATCGCCTGCAGAATCAATTTGTCTGTTGAACGTAGTGAATTACGCAGGGACGTAATACTCAGGACCCCAGCCGAAAGAGGGGAATAAAAGAGTATTCATTTTTTTATTACGATATTGGGATTAAACTGTAAAAACTTGTAACATAACTATTTAAAAATTATTTAAAATATGTGCAAATAGTCAAAACTATGTGTAAATTCTTCATTCGGTAAAGTTGAAATTATGTGTAATTTGTGTGACTATTGAAGTTTGTTCTTAACTTTACACACATAAAAATTGAATAACTATATTTTAAAACCTAAAAATTTATAAGTACGATTTTATATTTATGATTAATAAATAAAGAAATTCATGATTGTTACCTTTAACACCAATGGATATCTTATTTTGCCAAATAAAATCGTATGATGGACTGGATATTTGGCAGAACATACTAACATAAAATAAAAATCTTTAACAAGCATTGCATCAGCTGTTATAGCCTCATAAATAAAAATCCAAACTTAAACCTTCATACTGAAATAATTAATTTCATTTTAATTAAGTTGTAAGAGAAACTTCAATTGAAGGTTGGAAACCTGATTAGCTAGGCATTGCGAACAATAAGTAAAAGAGACAATGAAAAATAAATAAACGGAACAATGTATACAATTAGCAAGATCGAAGGCCTATAAAATAGTTAATTACAATTAAACAATAGGTAAAAGCAAATATTACAGTATCTTTCTACTCCGATATTTTAATATGTCCATTATAAACCATGGGACTGTACTTTAATAGTGTTAATCAAAATACAGTTTTTCATTATAATACATATTTTAACCAACAGAATTGCAAGTTGTTTGTTTTTCATTAATAGTTTGATAGATTAGGTTATTATTACTACGGGAATATGCGGTATATGGGATTGCACCAAACTAGGATAATCCGAGAACATATACCTATGTTCTGTGTGGAAAGTATTGTATATTTTAGTGAGGTAATGTTTATGTTACGCCTATACAAAGTTCTGTGACGGGGGCCAGTCCACAACCTTTCGTCGGTAGAGTTCAGCACGTTGCAGATAAAACGTTGTGTGTAGATTGGAAAAGTACGCAGTTTTGAATCCAAACGAAGACGGTACAGTTGCAGCGATAACTGGACTAAAGCGCATAAATATCCTTGCACTGTACGGATAAGTCCATGCATGTAGACGGTAGCACCGTTTTCCAATTTATTTTGTTTCTCAGTTTCAATTCGTCACACAAAATTGAGCGAAATATACAGATATTTTTTCCATTTTGAATACTAACCCTGCATACAACTTAACTTTTTTATAAGCTTATGTTGACTCACTGGACCTGTACTTCACTGTCAGTAAACAATATGATCATAAAATTGATAACAGCACAGTCAAAAAGGAATGTTTCTGACAATGCGCAAATCGGGCACGAACTTATGTAATTAGAATTAAGAAGTAAAAAGAATATACCTACTTACAAAATTCAGCAATGATGTGCATCCATTTCTACATTTATAAATTTAATTAATAATGGACATGACAAAATAAGATGCGTAATTCAGACGTTCATTGAGATTGGTAAAGTCTTGACAAGCCTCATAATATTCAAATGTACCCAATAAGTTTACAACTTCCAATTCTCTAGATTTATTGCTTGGCACAAAATGTATCATAAAGTTAAATAGTGAGAGCGAAAATACAGCAGCAATATCTAACACAGATTTTTCAAATTGTTGATTTTCTAAACATTTAATTTACTATTAATGGTATGTAAAATGATTTGCTAGCATTTACCAATTGAATGTATTGGAGAAAAACACACCCAATTATTGAAACAAAGACTGTAGGATAAAAAATTACAGGTAAAATATAATTCCCATAACGATTATTACTTATGTGCAAAGAACTATATACAAGTCGTTGCGTTAAAATTTTCAAACACTTATAATCTAAATTAATAAAAAAATTAATTATAATACTTTGAATTTAATTAATATTTTATTATTATTACCTTCTTTATGTATTATTTCAATTGTGATGACTGCAAGTAATTTTAGTAAATGCAGACATTGCTTGTATTATAGTATATGAATTAATAATAGAATTATGTTAATGATTCGATGAGTTTATACCATTATAAGTTTCACCTTGAACTGTCCCTACATAATTATTATTATCATTAATATTGTATAATGGCATGTACAATATTGCATATTGAAAAGCACGTGTAAAAACGAAGTAATTCCACCACTACGACACATTTCACTTTTTAGTGGAAAACACCGGCGATATTCAATTTCCTTTCTGGAAAAACGTTCTGGGTCTCCTTTCTTTGGAAGAAAGGTGTTCTAGAACTATTTCTTATTATTACCAATTTTCAAATTATCTTTAGAACTATAAACTACTTATTATCGACTTAGACCGCATAGAGGCAATGGAAATATTTTTATATACGTATACAATTTAAAGTTATTTTCTCTCCCCTTACATCTCAATGTAAATTTTATGAGAAAATGTGCTTATTTTTCTTTTTGAATGAAGTCACTATTCTTAATAATAAATAATGTCCAAATGTGACAAAAACCAAAGGCGCTTTTTCCCATATGCTTCACATAAAAGCCTAGTAACGCGCGAAATGGGCAGGTATAGACCTAATCAAAATTTTAACAAATATCGCGCATACAACTCCATTTAAGTGCAATTAAAATCACCAGGTATTGGGTATACAAATCTTTCAGATACAAACATAACTTATTCCCCATGATATTCTGGAGCCGGTCAGCGCCGATGTATCCTCCTGACACTTTGTTTTGGAAACAGTACAAGTTTGTGAATTATCTCTTAGCCGCCACACATAGTGAAGCGACTAGCATCAAATGAGTGGTTTGGCATGTGGTTGGTCGGATAGAGTACAAATTGCAGATGTTTTGTTGTCGTAACTTGGTAAATCATATACATTCATCACATGACGAAACGCATCAGCCATTACATTATACCACAAATTATCTTCATACCCATGCCACCTAACAGAACTTTTTTGCTCGGTGCTAATTGCTTCACTATGCGCGCGCCCTTAGTAGTAAAAACGTTTCTTCAGATTTTAAAATGAATTTACAACATCCTCTTTCTGCGGCGGCACTAGCCTTTGCAAGGCTCGGGTTGGTGGATCTTTGCGAAGCCCTTTGTTTAGAAGTGGATTTAGCTTGAAGGAAACAAGGCGTTATTAGTTTAGGAGTCCATATATCTAAGGAAGTAAACTTGGAACAATATCAAAGAAAACTGCATTTATGCACTTTTCGACTGTTCTGCCTACACAAATTGCTAGAAGCCTCTAGAATAACGAGTTCGCAGGCGATTATCTTGCTCGCCACCCTTTTTTTATTGTAGTTGTGGGGAAGCTCTACCAGCCTGAGTGTGAGGCTTACACCCACTAAACCCCTGTCCACTTAGCTTTTGCGGAAACTTCTCTGACTTCACCCCTAGGAAAGGGGTATTTCCACCAAGAAGAGCCCGGACCATTAAACGTGACCCTAGATGTTCTTCCATTACTCCACATATGGCGCATAGAGCCGTCGGGTGTCGGGCGAACCTGTGCAGGTACACGTTGCTGAAACTATGCCAGTTTTGTTCCAAGTGTTTATTCGCGGGATAAGTCGCCGCGTCTACCCCCCTGCTCACTACTAATCTTATAAGGCCCTTACGCTGGGCGCTGACGAGACCGTGCGCGTACTTCTGCGCCATACAGAAGCGTTGATTGCGCCACCTGCAGGAGCATCTTCTTAGCGAACACGCGGCATAATTCGCGTCAACGCACTTGTATATTTTGTCGCTCTAGCCAGCGCGGCCTAAATATGTTCGCGGAACCTTATATTTCTTTCTATCACGACACCCTAGTACTTCGCCGCCTCCGTACTTGTCACATCACCGTAATCGGTGGTGAGCGTCGCTTATACCCACTTGCACCTTCCCACCAAAAGGACCAGGCTGGTCTTCTGGTGCGCAATCTCTAGGTCAAGTTCTGAGATCTTCCGCGCGACAACGTACAATGCCCCCCCGATATCCTCCTCCCGTCGATGTGCCTCCGTCCACCATTCGAACCGTGAAATTATTGCAGTGTCGTGGGCGAATCCGACGATTCGGTGACCTATAACATATATCATAGATACTGAAACATGTTATAGAATATAATTAATAATTAGAAAATAATTAATTCAAAATAAGATAATGTATTAAAATATGTTGTATAATTATTTAAAATTAATAAAAATAAGCATATGTCACTCAAGAATGTAATATTAATATACAGATACACACAGAATTAAATATGAAAACAATTTTGAAGTGAATGTTAAAAGAAATATATTCACAGGAAG
>JARJDW010010051.1:0-33146 GCA_030264715.1 Adinopsis sp. GC000173
ATAATATCAAAGTATATCAGGTCCTGGTTTTCATTATTATAGAATCAAAATCGTTTGATTTAAGTCAATATCATAATTAGTTTTCTCAAAAGTTAACTTTCAAGTTCAAAATAGTTCTATTTTATCTTCCTTTTTTAATAGTACCTGAAGATGTAATACAAATCGTCAATATGTCAGTGCATTGTAAAACTCTTCTATTTATGGACTATTTAAACAATATAGCAATCTAACATACGGTTTCAGAAATATTTGCATTTGAAAAATAAGTGATATGAACTACTTTTCAGGGGTACCCTACCCTTAACATTCTACCTTTTTAGTTAGACTGTGGAAAGGTCCACTCATAAAAGTGCAACCCTACTATAAAGTGTGGAAAAGGTGCTCACCCCAATTTTCTAAGTTTGATTGTGTTTTTATTATTGATTTATTACTCCTATATAATTCTGCTTTTACAAATTCTCGCAATAAAAAAAATTCACACCGTTTAATTAGAAATAATAAAAAAATGCATGTCGGTTATAAAAGTGACAACATTTTTGACGCACAGCAATAAACAATATGAATTTACTACTACAGTTGATGTAAAGACAATTGATCGTTCGCTTCCATTCTCAGGGACGAGCGTACTCGTCAAAATTTCTTCATTATCATCGAGTGGAAATCAACAACAGCACAAAACAACAACACCTAAATTCATCTTCTAATTACGGTAGGCAACAATACGAACGACAATTAAAATTAAATTAGAGAATTGTTGTTCGGTCTCTTTGCAATCGATTTTGTGATTAAGCAGATCGTCAAGCAAACAACAATTATATTATTTATTTATAAATGCATATTGTTTTTGTGGATATAATTTTTTTTTCAGAAAACCTTTGGAAAAAGATTTTTTTGCTATGCATTACGCGTTAAGTAACTTGACCAAAATATTTACTAAATGGCTAACAAAATCTACGTAAATGGATAATCCCAAGACGCATATCTGCTTTTTTACGAAATTTAGGTATTGAAGTAATTGTTAAGGGTGAATTATTTATGTAAAATGTCAAAAATTACACTTATTTGGTTTTTCTGTATTCGAATTTTGTATTTCATTTGTTGCAGATTTGAGTTCCTTTGAAATTTATCCTTTGGCTTGTTTTACTGAAGCTTGGGGTTTCGACAATTTGGAAACCACTGTATGTACTAAATCAACTTAATTTCTGATAAGAGTATGTTTAATCAGGTCCAGAAAAGGTTGTATTTTAAATCGTGGCAACAATTTTAAGGCAATATTGCACAAATTTAATTAAAATTCAATTCAAAGTAGATAATTTGAATTCCCTCATTTAATGCCAAACAAATTTTACAATCAAATGCCGCGCGTTGTGTTGATTTTGTACGTTACATGAATCACTCTGTATGCAAATGCCAGACTTGTACAGTTGTGACCTTTAAACTTGCATGTACTTGAATGTCAGCAATAAAATGCAACAAGATACACTTTCTTATCGTAGCAGCGTTTTATTCAAACAATTAAATGTATGTAGAATGAATACGTTTTTAATTTTAATTAATTAAAAACAGTAAGTGGAATATTAAATTTAGTTCAAATAAATTATAATTCGTCAGAACTAAATCATCGTTTCACTTATAATAACTAGATCACCTTCCATCACACGAAAGCAAAACGAAATGCACAAAAATTGATTCGTTTGCATATTATTCACAATTGAATATTATTTTCACCAACATGTAAATTATTAAATCGATTTGTGTAAGCGCCTCACTCACCATCACAATCATATTACCACCAGCCATCATAATTGGCAATTAATGTGAGAAATAATATCACTATTTCACAATTAGACGAATAACAAAGGTAGCAGCAGCGCACATATTAATCCTCGTTTTCTTAGTTATTCATATTTGGTGTGTGATGTGTTGTTGTTTGTCGAGCGTATGTATATGTATACCTGTGCGTCGTTTAATGAGAACTAACTAACCAAACTGAAGGTGATTCGAAAATGGTTTTGTGTCTGAATGATGATAATGACCTTAGCGTGTACATACAGCACACGAATTTTGTCGTTTTACTATGTAACCGAAAAAATTAATAAATTTATATTTTTTTTTTTTCGTTTGTAGTTGCACGTCGTTTCGCACTATCTGCCACTAATCAACTGCTACAATTGATAAGATTCGCGCTGGTTTACACTCCAGCCGTGGCACGTGATTGTTGTTTGAATTGTTGTTATTTTTTTTATTTCAAATTCGTTGTGCATTAGTAATGATTATAATAACAATAATAATAGTTCGTATTGTACTTTTTACTTGCACAGCCTTGAATTGCGAATTCTTATATACTACTATTATAGATATATTTTTTAAAATTAATCTGCATTTGAAAATAAATAATGAAATTGAGCGGAGGAGATTAGAAATTTGATGATTGATCGTGTGGCGCAAAAATTGTGAGTGAAAGCACAATTGTGCTAATTGCTGTGTATATATAACTAAAGAATTTTTTAAGCCGTCGCTTTTAATGCATTCGAATAAATTTCGATCAGCGTGATGTGATCAAGTTGTAAGAGCGGCGGCTCAGCTTACTTACATAAGAGAAATGGTTTAAAAATACATTCGGCGGCTTTTAACAGAAAACATTTGCCAAATGGTAATTAGGCTTTATGTAATCAAGCAGCGATATTGTTTTGTATGTAATGTTCTTACATACCGACAAGCAATTGTAAAATACAAATTGTAGCAGGAGTTCGCACAAAAATCTGCCAAGATATTTTAAAATTTTCTTTAAGTTTAACGTAGCGAATATTGGGTTGTCAGCCGAGAAACGCGTGTGAAAATATCTAATGTATTAACTAAATACAATGTTTCATTTCATATAAGGTAAATTATAATTTAGATAACATTATTTTAGATTATAACTGATTAATGATAATTTATTTGACGTGCGATAATATAAAATAGCGGAGTAACGATTTACCTAAGTATATTAAAGAATTGTGAGGAAAAATGTGCAAATTCCAACTAATTATTTATAGTGATGAACCATAATATTCAAAGCAGAAAACGAAAAACTCACAAATATTTAGTTGCACTCGTAAAATCAGTAAATATAGTGATAATTTGCAAAAACACTAATTACCTAAATTTTATTTTCTAATCTTCAAATATGCATCAAGAATTCAAACTTAGAAATAGAAATATAAACATTGTTGTGAAGTAGATACATAATTTTTGTTAGAAAATTAATTCTGAACTGCAACTTTGTAAATTGTGATTACTATCCAATAAAATGACTTATTTGGAGTATGATACCTACTATTTGCGTCATAAATTCAAATTTTAAAAATATGAATACAAAAATCATTACAAAGTACTTCGTAAATTTTTACATTTTAGTTGTAGACATTTTATTATTGTATTAAAACTTTGTGAAGAATGGCAAGACAATGACTGTCTATAATAACATAATTTACTGGGATTATGATATATCGTAAAAAAAGCCAAGTAGCGATTGTACATTAAGAAATTGCGAGCAAAAATGTTTAAACTGCCAACGAGTAATTTATTATCATCGACCTAAATTCTCATTGCAGAAAACTTGAAACTGGCCAAAAGTAATTTTAGAAACAATTGACAAAATTCATTCATCGTGACCAAATTGAAAGATAAATTATTATAGTTCGTCCGAATGAATCTGGCAGTCGAATTGTAAGGTTATTAATTTTCACTGTTCATTACAAGTATAATAATTCGCCAATTTAGGAATAAAAATTAGAAGTTGTGAGCAACATAACGATTAATAGTTTTTGAGCAATTTTTCCGTTTTTTGTCAAGTGGACAATAAAAAGACATTTATACACTTAAATGAAATAATAAAATATTTTGGGTGTTTACTACAAAAGGAATTTCAACAAATTTTAAAGTTCAGACAGCTGTTAAATTAATTTTAAATGCTTAAATGCTTAATAATAATAATAACTAGTTACTAAAACATTTAACTAGATTACAATACATTAAAAAACTAATCGGACATTTATTTTAAAATGAAAGGAGTTGTTATTAATTATATTTACCCAATATAATCGCAATTATAATTAACTAATAAATTATAAGTCGATAAAATTATATTGTAGTTAAGAAAAATGTCGATAATTTGTATTGAAACTCACCAATTATATTGTTTCAATGCTCATGTGCACAAGAAAAATTAATCTCAATGCAACAACATCTAGCTGGAAATTGCGGTGGAAAAAGCCATTAAAACGCCTTTTTATGAATCATTTAACATCTCCATCGATTATTGTCGCCGCATAATTAATATTCCAAACATGTGATGTTAAATAATTAAACAATATTTAGCAGCATCATATTTATATACCTATCGCATAAAATGATGCAATTGTATAAATAATATAAAAAAATTATAGGTATAGGAAGAATAAATAAAAAGTTGCAAGCCGATTCCCACAGGCGGTAGCGCAGTTTTTTCAATTTTTGTAGGTTTCTGGGTATATGAAGCGCAAAAATTAATTGTATTAAAGTAGATGGCTATATAGTATAAATAGTAGTTAGCGGGCACGATTAATAAGCGAGTTCACATGGTTATCAGTAGAAAAACAGTTTTCTTTCTTTTATGAAATTTTCTCAATTCTCAATAACGCTATTAATTTAAATAATACACACACACACATATATAGCAACTTAGCGCAGCGTATGAAGAGAAAAAAAATTGTACACACGTATTGTGTGTTGTGTACTTAATTGTTGTATAATTACTTAGACAAACTGTTTGATAAACTGGCACAAAACAATTTCATACACTGAAATAGAAAATACATATTATATTTTTTTCCTATACAGAAAGAAAAAATGCAGTATGTCGATAATAGGTAAATAATGATTTGCTTATGCGTTATAAACTGAAGCAAACACATCGAATAAGAACATATAATGGCTTAAATAAACTATTCGACGAATTGGCACAAAACAAGGTCTTGTAAATATTACAGAAAAAATATTGCAATGTAGAGGTAAATAAATAATGCATTAATCTGACAATACTAATTTAATTGCGCATAATAGATGTTAAGTGACATTCGAAACCGAAAATTGCCTTAAATATTGTGTAACTATTTGAATATTAATTAAAGTCTTTATTAGGTGAAAAATATTGCATTACATTATATGGTTTATGAGCTTGATAATTAATTTAATTAAAATATGATTTGCAAAAAATGTAAGTTACGAAACATTTCGTTTTAAATTTAAATTATTTTGATTATATCTAAAAATTCAAATGCAGAATTGTAATATTATATAGAAGTATACTTCCAAAATAAAGGAGTATTGTTTATTAAAATGCATATATTGGAACTGTTTTGCAACACTATGAATTAAATTTTATTCTTTAAAATAATTATAGATAATTTCTGAATTGTGGGAAATAAATTCCGATGTAAATAAATTATGAATGTTGCAAAAGCATCGATTTGCTATTAACATTAACTTGCCAAATATTCCATATATTTGATAGTATTTACATATTTGTAAGCATTAATAACATTACAACTACCCTGTGCCCGAATTGAAAACATATTTTTTGCAGCAAATCGATTTTTAAACTCAAAAATTTATTAAATCGACTAATTTCGAAACTTAAAGAAAGCATTGTGCTATTGAATTCAGTGTATATCCCATGTTTATTGAAATTTTCCACTAATACATTGCTATTGATAATATACTATGTTTCTAAATAAAATTTGAAACTGTAAATACCTTAAATGTTATATTATTGCTGGAACAAACCGGTACACAACTAATTGATATATTGTACTTTATAGAAGCAACGAAATATCAAATATTGTTTTTCAGGAACAGTTTTGCATGCAAGAAATCGATAATTACTTAATTGAGCATTAAGAAATGAAATTTGACACTTTATCTTCCTCAAATATTGTATAACACTATATATATAATATATTTTTAAATAAAATGGGATGTAGTTTGTATGCAGTAATTAACTCAACTAATAATCGATAATAATGCAATAGAAATTGAAACCGCAAATACTTATAGATATAATTTTCTGCGAACAATAAAAATCCATTGCTTGTTCCATTGAAATTTCAATGACGAAAATGATTATCATATACAATAAATTAGCCAATAAAATTCTGACCGGAGAAGGACTAAAAATAGTTTTCTACAAGTATCTACAGTTTCATTCACAGTTTCGTATGGATTGAAATAGGAAATGCAAATCGCGAGCGAGTGTAATGGTGGGTAGGTAATAAATAAATTTAGAATTTTTAAGCGAAATCCAACGCCAAATAAACAATAAAAAAATGGAAAGGAAGCGTACGACCGGCGGCGCACAAGTTCAATAAACTGTCGTTGCATTACTATACATTAGAACTTCGATGCTAGATTAATAATCTATCAATTTACCATTATTCCATTTGGCCAATAGTTGATTCTGTCGTTCCCAATCGTTGATGTTCACCGAACGACCAGCACGCACTCGCGGCCTCTTCCCACCGGAAGACGACATCATCGTCGCGTATCGTTTCAGCACGCGTTCGCATCATCATCGTCGTCGTGGTGGTAGTGTTCAGCTGCCGGACGGCACATTTAGCAAACACAATTTAACAACGTACGCTTCAATCAATCACTCCAAATACGTTTGCTGATGCGTTGCGAAAAAGAACAAACGTAAAAAAAAACGGAAATGCATGTGGCGCGCGGCGGGCTTATATGAATGGGAAACGGGAAGCGTTGCTGCGGAGAATAACAACGACTAGACGCCAAGTTGACAACGACGACAACAACAACGTCGTCGACCAGGAATAAAACTGAACTTGTCGGAGCCGCGCTGCTGCTGCTACACACGCACCAAAATGTACGTGTGGATGTGTGTGCACATAGTACGTTTTTATTTTATTTCGGCTATGCTTTTTTGGACACCATCCAAAAATCGGCTATTTCTAATTTTCTATGTATGTACAGGGTGGCCCACAAAGTATCATCAACATTATTTTTATTTTCTTAGACAAATTTACACACAAAAAATTGGTTTGTATCTGTTAAGTAATGAAAGTTAGTTTCGTTCAATATCCAAAATTACATTCGGATTTTAATTTAATCAATTTGTAGTTGATATGAGGTTACTAACATCGCTACTTCTATCATAGATCCATGTGTCAAGTATTTTTTTAAATGAGAGCACACATAGTGAGGTATTTTAGAAGCGATTTAAATTCATACTTTGATTTTTTGTCTCAATTGTATTTATAATACTTGAAGCCTTGCTTAGTAGCCTCAACATGGATCAGTTTATGATAAAATATTAAAAGTTATAGCAAACCAGAAGGGCGATCTCAATCAATGACAGTTTGCAAACAAATGCATATTAAACTTATTACGCCAAGGACAAATTGAATAATCAAAAATTCAACCTTGACTTTCTCAATCATAGCCAAATTGTTTGGTTCAGAGTTGTTGGATGAATACATGCGGTGACTCGGCTACTGAACTATGAGCTTTCGTGCTACTAGATTCTTGTGTGTTGCCAAAAAAATCGAAAAGATTAACGGTTATGAATTTGCGTTGATTTACTGAATTATTGTATCGGTCTTCTAGTGTTTGGCTACCATAAAATAATAAAGTAACTCTTGAAGGGACGAATTTATATGTAATTCGTTGCCATAACGCAGTATGTCAAGGTTTTTGTATGCATATCTCACGGAATTCCGTGTATTCAATTAAAACTAAGTGATAAAATGATCAAATTCGAAACACAAAATAAAATATAGGATATAAATTGCAGATAATACCTATATACAGAACTTTAAATTTCATTCAAGTAATACTTTTGAATTTTCTTGTGTCTGGTAGAAACTCCATACTTTATGAGACACCCGATGTCTATTAAATTCAATTGAAATCTTATTGAAATCCTAAAAATCTTTAAGACCGAACAAACTTGATGAATCACTGAATTAATAAGTTTAAATTATTTTTTTTGAAACTGTCACTTGATTAGAGTATGTTCTTATAGTTTTTAACGTTTGTATTAAAAATTACGATTTATTTGCAATATTCTTTTTATTTTTAGGAAGATATAAGCACGCAAACCTAGACCGGAATCGAAGTGCGTGTTAGTATTGAGCCAAATTAAATAATTTCCACACAACACATCTTTCTATTAACAATACAAATATTTTTTATTTATCTAAATAAAAGTTTGACATATTAAAAAATTGTAATGCTAATCACTGATATTTTTGATCCACCCTGTACATAACATAGATTGTATATATGCAGCAATAAAACACACATCAAATGTATGTATTTTTGTATTTATAAATTGCATGCGACGCTTTCTTATCAGCGGCAATCTAATTAGGCGGCATGCAATACTTTTGCAAATTAGTACAACAAAATGTTTTGTGATGTTTGACTTTGGCCTTGGCATGATGGCTATGATGACAGTTTGCAAAGCAATTTTTTTGCGTGAAATCACAGCAAAATTAACAAAAACAAAATAGTTCATGCAAAAACATATCTATTAAAATTATATAAATTATCATATTAGTCAGAAAACGCAGTAATGTTGGAAAGTTCAAAGCGCTTCGTATGTATGTATGTACAATTGCATTCACTTTATTTTAGAATGAATGAATGGACGCGCTTTTATTGTCTCGCTTATTAATGAGTATTTACTTCTGCTAGCCGATAAATAAATGTGTTTTGATTGTCTACACATCGTGGAAATTAAGTTGTCCGGAATAGAATTTGTATAAATTGCTGCGCTGACGGATTCTGTCGTCGCAAGCTAATTTAAAAATGATTTTTTGGTTAAATTAACTATGCTATTTAGATTGGTATTAATATATGTATGTCTAGTATATAAATGGAAAATGTAGTTTCAATTTCGTACTAGTCACAATCATCGATTTTTAGCAAGAAAGCCTTGAAGTAATATTATGCAACTGGATTGAATAAATTCGATGGTACCAATGTCGTTTTGTGCAATCATAATTGCATTTTCTCTTGAATAATGGTTGTCATTTATAATTTTTTATGGAAATGTTAGGGTACAAAACGGATGCAAAAAAGTATATAATTCAATTCTATTGCAACAATTGCATTTTTATAGAAAAAAAAAATTGCGGAAAATAAACTAATATGACATTGCCTGCAATGTTCCACAATCAATACTAAACTTGGCAAATTTTCATTAACATTACACATATTTCAAGTGGTCATCGCCAAAATTTTCGCGCAAAACTATAAAATAAAACAGGATTGTCTCTATTTATACCAAAAACCAGCTATATGTACTTTCTTTCCGGCGTTTTAGTCTATGCATTCGCTCATTTTCTTATATTGCTACGTAGACTAAAATTTTTATGTGAAATCAACAATTACTTTAAGGTAATTAAATTCAGAGTAATGTTGGGAGTCGATATTTTGCACAACATATTTATCAAAAAATCTTTATTTAGTATTTTAATCCGAATCGCATATTGTCTAGCGATTATTGTAAAGTACGAAGAAGAAAAGTAAGAAATATTATGCAATCAGTAAGAGTAATATACTCAACTGAAGCAATGCAACAACTCAAATATTTGTTCTTCAAAATAAAAAAATATTAAAATAAAAATACTACAGCGCCTTGCACATTATTCCTCTTGGTCTGAATTTAGAATTTCAAATAATTAATATAAAAGCATGTTTGTCAATAAATCTAGCTAAAAATATTATATTTAAATATGTTTTTATAATACCCAAAAAAGTATATTTGTTTTGAAAATAACTAGATTAAACTGGCATTAAAATAAAAATTTCTTAATATTCATAGTGTAAACACACCTCCATATTGTACATAAAAATAACTGTACAGACATTCGAATGCAGCTGTTTTTAACGTGCGCAAAAATATCTGACAAAGAACTTGCATGCATGCATTCGGCGTCGACACCGGAAAAAAATGTGTATAAAAAAACCAATGTATTTACATACATCTGAAGTGCAATTAAGCTGGAACAAATTATGGATGGATTAGAAAACCAGCCAAATTAATTGACAACTTCCTTATTGACACTCCAGCATTCCATTATTTCTGTTTTTATTGTTAATTTAGCTATAACACGTGCCTTGCGATCGCTTTTGATGTCTGGAAAGAGGTTGGTTGGTTCATAGACCAAGTTTTGTAAATTTAGCAGCATCGTACACGATACATAAATTTTTATGTCGTTTTTAAAAACAATAATGCGTGTGGGTTTTTTTGTATGACGATGATATTATATTGTAATTCGAAAATTGGTTTCATTTCGCCGTCGCAAAAAATCACAATGATGATGTCGTTGTTTTTTAAAAACAAAACAAAAAATTGAATAGTGTGTTTTTGAAAGTAAATCGCGTAAATTCTGTCACCGAAAAAAAAACACCAACGATTTCTCATCAACAATACATATTGTAATTTTTTATAACCGTATTATTGTAAAGATTGATGAATAAACATTACAGGCAATGATAAATAAGCGAGTAAATTACAAAAATGTCTGTGGACCAAAAAGCAATTCACAAACTTGCACAAAAAATGGAGACTTTTGAATAACCCAACAAAATGTTATTGACAGCAATTGAAATATTGCAACTAGTCAAGAAAGAGAAAGATGTCTTGTTAGGCAAGTATTAGGAAATTGTACTACAAATTTTTGGTGCAAAATGTTCCGAAACAATTTCTTATTACATTTTAACTTATTCTATACATTTTTTGAACAAAAAACTACCATCAAAAATAATATAGGCATAGAAATATGGTAATCTACCCAATTTACATATTTCATAGTACAAATCGTGGAAATCATTGCTGTTAGTAAAAAATTAAAGTAAAAATACCCCAAAATTTGTATAAAGGCAGTCATAACTGATGAAATATACATATTGATAACTTTAGATTCAATAATTCTATTACTAATGTTTAAAAATGATTCATTTTTTAAAGATATTTTATAAGGATATTAACCGCAACAATAATATTGTCTCTTCTTAAATAGCAAGTTGTGGTGCTTTCAATCATTATTTATTAAATTTTATGGTTTTTCTAAAAAAATAGTTTTTTTGTAACAATTCATTTTATATTTAATTCATTATTTACTGTTGTAATGTACCAGAATTGATTCAATACTGTTAAGAATGTGTAGAATCATTAATTCCCCTACATTATTTTCACAACAAACATGTGAGTGGGCGAAAAAATAAATAAAAATTTATCTATCTAGAACACACGAAAAGTGTATGTCTGTATACTTTAAACCACATGCCCGCCGTCATATTAATAAATAATCAACCAATCAAAAAGTGAAAATTTCACACATTTTAAATCGAGTATATGCCATGTCGAATGGCGGATACGCGTGGTGTGCGCGTTCAGCACCCAAATTCTAAAAACAGCAACGATTAATTTTGATCTAGTAAAACTAAATTTATATTTCAGATTCGAGTACCGAGCCGTTTTGAGAAGCTGAATGTGAAAATGTGTGTTGGACATTAATTAATAATAATAAATAAACATGCAGGCAAAATAAACTAAAGCACAAATTTATTATATCGAATATACAGTAGATTTTTCAGTTTCAACTACATTGAAAATGTTTAAGGACTATTTAAAATATTGAAAAAGATGTAGTTTCTAGAATTATGTTTACATATTTGATGATTAACATAAAGCTTTAGCTAGAAAGTAATGCTTGCTATAATGCACGGTATATAATTTTATTCATTTGTAAGTTAATTAAGAATTAACATTGAATTTTGAATATACACAAGCTTGTTTATATGCCAAAATTGTGTAATTTTTAATTTTAACTATTCATAATTTTTATTTTTTTAATTTAAATGTTCGAAAATTGATAGAATTTGTATGTAAACAAAATGCAACGTTGATGTAAACTGTAACAATACTAAAGGATCAAGAATTTAACAATTTTAACTGTATAAAATATGTGAAAATATTGACACATTGCAATGCAGTGCTCGCAATACCAAAAATTTATAGCTTGTATTGATTTAATCAAAGACAAGTGTCAATTCGATGACTAAAAATTAATTATCAAACGCATCGATCGAACAAAAGTATGATTAAATAAATTTTACGTGAGTATCAATAAATTAATTAAGTTATAAACAATTATATTTTTTAAATTAAACATGATAATTGTACACCTTTTAATCCGTTTACTGAATTACATCAAAATTCGTATACTATAATTTATTTGAACATTGTTAAACACTATTATCTACAACAAGCTTGTAAACAAAACATCAATATAAATGTAAACTTGCAAACTGCAAAAATTCACCAAATACCAAGGAATTTGAATACTACATATTTGTTTGTTTAAAAAGAGTAAAGTATTGCAGCAACCCAAAAAGCAACCATTTACGTACAATATATGTCGAAAACTAAAATCCAGCACATAATATTTTGATAAATAGCCTAAATCTAAAATTTGCATTATGATTTATATAACCAATTTGTGTAGGCAACAAAAAGCGTCAGTACAATTCGATTACTGAAAATCGTAAAATGAAATTAATCAATCGTGTAGGACGACGTAGCAATGCTGATTAAAACCCACACAAGCATTACATTAAAAGAATCGTCCAATGAAAAATTTACATTATTTTTTCAAACAAGCGTGCTGTGATGATCGTAAACATGATGTGCGCTAAGCTGTCGACATGTATGTACTAAACTAAAAGCGGCAGCAATTAATTTCGATCCTAGTAAAATTAACATTTCTCTCGTTAATTGAGTGTGTGAAAAAAAATGCGATGATAAAGCGGATAGAATACAATGCATTAGGTGCTAATTATATACAGCTGAGTTAATCAAAATGCATTTTTGTAGGAAAAAAAACGTACGCTTTATCATACAATCATCACATTAAGATAAATTCAACATCATCCACAATTGCACAATTACAGCAATATTAAAATCATTTCACTGGCACACATCACTACAATTCAACATAAAACACACGTCACATTGATTTCGCCCTCGCAAAGAAGAAAATAATACAAAATTATTATATAGGACACGACACGGTGGTGGTGCGATATCGAATTTTATAATAATAAATGTGAACGAAACGAAGGTGTGCTCGGCACTAAGGTTCTACATGGTCACGAAACCTGAACTAATCGAAATGGAATACAATATGAACGTATGTGTGTGTGTGAGTGGTGTGTGTTTGCGTACAAATAAATTCGATTTTTTTTGTATTACGAATACGACGCGACTTTATTTCGTTTCGTAAACGGCTAATTGGTAAGTGGGGCGCCAATGCTCATTCGAAATAATTAATTTACTTTATTTGCTTATATAGCAATTGCCAATTTATTCCCGCGATATAAAGTGTGATGAAAATAACCCAATAAAAATAGTACTACTACTACTACTACTAATACTTAATAAGAGTTATTGGCTTATGTAAAATTGTACTATTGTTAAATAACAACTGAGTAAAAATTAGGAATGTTAATTAATTGATTGCATGTTAATACAATAATTTATTGTTTCTTTTTGTAACGAATGTGTTGCAACAAAACAATCATTGCCGCGATGGTCTACTAATACAATGTATTAACTAATTAATTCCTGTTAATTTATTTTACTTCAAATGGCGGTGGTAAAGCAACAAGTTTTGAAACTAAAACTCTATTTTAATTCGCGCGCGATCGCGATAACATCAAGATAAAAGTTATGGTAGCGAATTTAAAATTAACTTAATTAATAATAAAACAATTAATAGTGTAATAGGTTGGAAACTAGTACGAGGATTATATGAATAAATAACTCTATCTCTATAATCAGATAGCTTATTTTATATTAAAAAAATGTCCATTTTTTATATACTACTATGTCCAAAAAAAGTAAGACCAATTTTTAATTACAATAGCGCAGGCAAATCGCACATCATTAAAAATTTTCTCTTACTTTGTAAGCATTGTAAAAAACGTCTGTAACAAATTTTAAGTCAGAACATTTATTAGTTTTTGTTTTACGTCGAATGTTAAAAGTGCATGCGGCGATTATGCTTCATCCCTTCTATCGTCTCAAAACAGTTTTTCCACAGTCGTCTGTTAAGATTCTAGGATAGTCGTAAGTGAGGTTCTTCAGTCAGTACGACGGTCGTAAACATCGTTTCACGTTGTAATGAAGAAATTATTTGTTTGTATTTAATTGAAAATGTAAGAAATATTTTCAATAATGAATTAACCATTGTCTCTTAAATTATTATAAATAATCTTCATTTTTTTTAAATCATACCCATTTGCTGCTAAGATATTGTATCAAATATTTATATTTCATCTTTGCTTCAAGTGTGTAATAATCTATTTTAATTCACTCCTGTATAGCATAATTTATTCGCATTCTTTATTTCATACTTAAAAAAGATTGATATACGTTACCATAGATACTAAATAATTTATGAATTGTGTATTTTGAATTTGCGTATTAGAAGACAATGAAACAATGTAACAAACATATTTATATATTGTATTATTGCAAACAGATTTGTTTATACTTTCAATAGTGTCATACTTTATTTTTAATTTACCCCTTTATAATGCGTATTAAATATTTAAACTATTCAATGCGCAAAAATGTTACTGCCATAGGTACTAAATAATTTCACGCTTTCAAAATTCGCATATTAACTGGTAAAAATCAAATAAATTAAAATATGTAAATACTCTAAGCACTAGATTTGGATGAAGTTCAAATGTGAGAATCTTTTTAACCCATCCTTGCATTTACCTAAGATATTATAAGTTTTTATGTTACCACGGATATAAAATAATTGTGATTGGCGCATGTGAAATTTGCATATTTATTACCATGACTAAGTCAGAGGCAAATTTAGAAATTGATTACTTACAAACAAAAATCGTGATTTTAATATGCATATTACATATAATATAAAATAAGCTACTAGAAAAAGCAATAATAATTTATATTATATATAATACATATACATAGTAAAATTTGCATTCGATTTGATTTCAAGGTAAAAAGTTAAATTGTACCTATTTATAGAACATTAGATATAAATAATTGAATATTATCTTGTTGAAATAATCAATATAACGAGGCGCTTTTTAAAAAAATGAAGGCGGTATACAATTTAGACATTCTTTCAAAATGCGCTGTTTAAAAATAAAACTATAAAAATAGGAATATGCATATTATGAATGATTGAAACACTTTCGACATGCATTCGCTTACCGGACTATTTTTTTTTCAAACAAAAACAGAAAATTTATAATTATCTGTCTAGGTTCATTCAATTCAATGCGATGTAAGGCGCAGTTGACAAGCGAACTGCGCTCCAAACGCGCACAACATTTAAAATTAAAATCGTTGTGAATTGCTAAATTTACATCGCTGCATTGTTTTTGTTTTTATTTTATGGGGATATATAAACGCAATTGCAATTTCAAGTTCATAGAGAGACAATGTGTGTGTGTGGGATGCTGACCTGTGATCGTTTCCTGCTCCTTGGTCTTGCTTTTCGACGATGATGAGGTGGACGCCGCTGTCAGAGTCAGTGGAAGATTGCGGAGAGCGCGCTTGGCGCTACTCGCCTCCTTCTGGGCTGCCAGCTTGAAAGCGAACTATTCTCACTAATCCTACAATAAAAAATGCGAAAATCGTAATTAATAAAATGGATGCTGATGATACGGTCAAGTGGGTATGCGGCGTGGGCATGTCGTTGCTGAGTACGCACGCATTTTGTATATATGTATAATTGGCAAAGTTTAAAGAACACTCACGTCAAGCACACTTAATGCCATCGCCTGTCATAATGTCTATGTGTATGTGTTGGAATTTTTGTACAGTTGTCGTCGTCGACGTCGTTGTCGTGTCCAAAATGAGGGTGTTAATTATGAGTCGAGTCGGTGTATTCTTAATGAGCGTCAAAGTTAAATAATTGCAAAACTCACAACCAAAAAACTTAGTTTTTATCAATTATTAGGTGAAAATATAGTAATTATGATTGTAGATTCTTAATTTTAACGAAAATCGCAAACAATTAAATAAATCGCAATTTTCTATAACAAAATATCAAGGAAAGGTTGAGCCTACACTACACTACAAGTTATTTTCTGTCAACAAAAAAAAAAAGATTTCGTGTCCATTTTTCAGTAATTTTCGTAAAGATCGTCAAATTGAGTAACTAAAAATAAAACAAATAAAATAAAAATTAAACACAACCCATAAACGTAAAACAATCAGAAATTTAGATTTAATTTTGATATAATTTTTCAACTTTTTGTATTGAAAAACAGAAATAAAGTAATAAAAAAAATAAAAATGACATAAATATGTATAATAATTATATTTGAGTTCAATTTTTGCTGTTTTTTTAAGAGAAAATATATTTCATAAAACATTTAAAAAAGTGTAGAAACGTTATCAATTGATTTTGAAAATCGAAAAAATCATTTCTTGTCAATTTCTGGTAAACTTTTTTAAAGAACGTCAAATTTAATTGCTAGAAATAAAAACTACTAAACAAAACTTGAAAAAATAATAAATTTAAATTCATTCTTAATATATTCGTTTCTTTATATTAAAAATATAATAAAGTTAAATTATTTCATGTTTTGTTAATTTTAAACCTTTTCTTATCTATTTTTGATATGTTTTCTTAAAAAAGTTAAATTGAGTGGACAAAAACAGAATAAATACAAATTAGAATTAAATAACTTTTAAAAAAATAATAAATTTATTTTTAAATTATATTAAAAAATGTAATGTATGAGACTAATAAATACATTGCAAATTGTTTTGTCCTTGTTTTTTATACGACATACATAATAATTCAATAATTAAAAACGTCACAATTATTTCCTAACTCGTTTGATGTTCGTTGCCTTCACTATATGACAGGCATTTTGTATTAGTTATTGAACATCCCTCGTACTTACAACAATTTTAATAATTCAGCAGATTGTTAAACTGTTCGATTAGCCAGCTAGATAAGATTGCTTTTCATGGAATTAATTTACGATTTATTGATCAAGCAATAAATTAATTATTACCATATTTACTTAACATCCACACATAAAATATATATCGAAACAAAAAAAGTAATATGTTTTTTGCGTTTTGCTCTAATTGGATTATCATCGTTATAAAAGCGGAAATAAAAAAATAGAAAGCATTCGTATTAAATAAAATGCAATTATTGTAAAAATAAGAGTGTCGTTTAATGATCAATTACTTGGCGACATCTATGCCCATTTCATTTCAATCAGCCGCAGCAAAACGCATGCGTTTTGATGTCAGTTGCAAACACCAATGAGCTGATTGGCTTTGCAAAAAAACCAATTAATTTTAAATTGATGCATTATGTGTTAGAAAAAATATATAAAGCAAAAATAGTGTACCTTAAAAAATGTAATAACAAGCGCGCAGCTCGTTGGCAATACGGTGGGCTTATCACAGCACTATAAAATGTAGGAAAATTTACGATCCGATATTTTTGAACATGTTAATTTATTAGCACAACGAATCTGTATGAGAAAGCGCACGTACGCACCTGTTTTTTGCATTATTTGTGCGCTCTCGTACATACGTAGTATACACGGAGAGATAAAACGGTTTTGCAAATGCATACGTCGCTAATTTTATCGCAATTGCATAGTGTTGTGCACCACCTACCTTAGATGAGTTAGTTTCGGTGAGCTAGCGATTTTTCACCAACCCCAAAATTGAAGCAAGTGCTCGGTGCAAAGCAGAGGCAGCTGCATTTTCAGCCAAATATTATTTTGTAGTATAGAAATTATTTACCATATGAAAAGATTGAGTTTATAAAAATATAAGAAATGTATTTGTTAAGTTGTCGACTGAAAAGTTTCGAGTCAATATTTAATATTTTTTCGTTCTTTTTGTGTTTTTATTTATTTTGTCATGTTTTTGCACTTCTTTACCCTCCATATTTTGCGCTTTGTTGCTATTTATTTGTGTTTGTTACGTTCTTTTTTGCCTTTTTCACATCTTTTTAATACGCTTTTCCTATGTTTTTACTATTTTGAGTTTCTATTCGCTCGTTTTTGGTTGCAAAAACGTAAATAAACAAAAATAAGCGAAGAATTACAAAATTAGTACAATTTTTTTTTAAAATGTACAAAAAAGGAGCAAAATACACACCAAAAATGTGTCAAAAAAACTCAAAATATAAAGGAAAAGAGAGGTAAAGAGGAGAAAAAAAAAGCAAAAATTAGAGGAAATTATGAAAAGGTAGAGAAAATTTTAAAAAAATGGTTTTTTAGAGCTTATAAACATTCAGCTTTGAGTGGCCTTTCAAAATTATGACAAAATAGAGCTGCCACGTTTTAGCACCGGACCCTCCGCCATCAATTATACAATATTTTTATTAATATTAACGCCGTGCTATTACGGAGCAGTAAACATAATTTTGCAATCCACATACATAAATTTGAATTGCAATCGCGCAAAAACTAGCTGTAAAAAGTAGTTTTTATAAAAATAAAAATATGCTGCTCTTTTATTGTTTTAAATTAAAATTATATGTAATTTAGTATTAATTTGAATAATTGCGCTGATAGAAACTTGTGATAATAAAATTCCGTGCGATTAAATTAGAATTTTTTTTCTAATTGAATTAGAATCAGGATGGTACAAATTCCATCAACGATATTGTTAAATATGTTTAGTTTATAATTAATTTATATTGCAAAGTTCAAGGCGATAAATGATTAAAAAGGAATTATTTGCGGTTTCAACGTACAATTGAATTAAATTTTCCACATTATTAGTTAACTGGTAGTATAAAATAATAGAAAAATATAAATTATGCAAGTTGCAATACAATTTACAAAATATCCTGCAACTGCTAATACACTAGAAGTTGGTAGACCTGACCAAAAAAAATAGGTATAGATAAGAATTTGTTTTTATCACTGATATCGATGGTCGTTTAAATAATAAATAAATATATATTCATGTTTCGGGTGATCAAACTGAGAAACATCAATAAATTTTGATCTAGTCGTGTGAAATTTAGTTTTTGGGTCATGTAGTTTGTGGATATTTAATAAATTAGTAGTAACTGTCACTTTGACAATAAGGAAGAAAAGTCGCGACGTCCTCTGACTCCAAACAAAGATCTATCACATTGTATAACCAATCAAACACATAATTTCACAAAACATTTAGCGAATATTTTTTAAATATGACATCATTGCAAAATGTATCAATGAAATCAAATCAGCATTAGCAAACTATACATGTATCAATTTCTTTTGAAAAGTGAAGGTGACAGAGGTTTATTTGGAGACCGTCAAGTTCTACCAACTGTAAATTAATGTCGCACTTTTCTTCCCCATTGGAAGTAACTGTCGCTTTGACTACAGTATTTATGTGTAAATTTAGTTGAATAAGTTCATATGTATTTCATAGAATGAAAGGTACTGCAGATGCTCAAAGTCATTTAGATTTCTCATTTTTGGGATAAAACGCTTCAGCAAGAACCCCAGTTGAACCTCTAAATATTATCAAATTATCACATGTAAGAGTGCATTGTCTAATTTTTTATGATGTTGGAGATCCATCAATCACAGTCCAAGAAATGGGCAATTAGTGACTTTTTTAAACACATCTGAATATTTAAACACAGTGATTTGTAAATTTTAAAGTATTTTGGCAATGGTATTATATTTTAACTGTTCCCGTAGACATCACGGCTCCCTAGGACAGTGCACACGTTGAGAATTAGTGCAGTGTAACATCTAATGATAAATATAGAAATATCTCTGATAAATCTCAGACCCAAATCTCAAACCTTATTAATTTGGTTGTACTTCAAACCCTACGTTACGCATTTTGATCGATTACGAATATAAAAATGTCTTGTTTTAGTGCTGAATTAATTTATATTCCAAAGTTCAAGGCAATGAAAAATAAATAACCAATTATTTGTGGTTTCATATAACAATTGGATATTGAATTCAATTTTCCACATTATTAGTTAAAGTATAGCTCGCTGGCTGATCTTTAATTTCATTACAACGCATTTTCACTTTTTGTCTCAAGTCAAGAAAATGCAGCAGCTATCAGAAAATAGAAAATCATGCAGTGGATGGATTATTTCCCAACATCATTATAAATATAAAAAAGAAAAAGTACGTACCATGTTCGTGCGTTAAAAAATTAATGTATAATATAATATGATAAATAATCTATTCGAACGTAATTTAAAGGTAATTAATATTCATTTGGTTTAAAAATAGTCTTACTTTAATATTATTATAATATTTCTGATTTCTAATCAATAAGCGTTCAAGCCTTGCTAATTATTTTAATTAGAAATGCAATTTGAATAAATTAGTTCTTTTCGCGCTTATTTAAAATTAATTATTTTGATTATTGTTGAAACAATGCTTCGATTTCTGATCAAGCATTTTATAAACAAACAGCTACGATACGAAACCATGCACACGACCTTTTAATTTATGTTAAATTAAAGCCAATTGCGAAATTGTTTAATTATTCATTAAATTTCAAGAATGCTGGCATACATACTTCTTAAATTCGAAGAAAATTTTACTGTCGCGGATTGTTGGTCATAAGATATTTAAATAAATAATTTTTTACAATGAACATATA
This sequence comes from Adinopsis sp. GC000173, assembly GCA_030264715.1. Taxonomy (NCBI): domain Eukaryota; kingdom Metazoa; phylum Arthropoda; class Insecta; order Coleoptera; family Staphylinidae; genus Adinopsis; species Adinopsis sp. GC000173. Next base: position 20,714 of record JARJDW010010051.1, read on the forward strand.
TATGTAGGTAATTCAGAGTCCTGCATAGAGAGAAATATAAGTACCCGGCCCGAGTGGTTAGAGGCCCGGTTCGAGCCCGACTTCGAAAAATATCCGAAAAATAAAGCCCGGCCCGGATCAATTAGTAATCTAATTTCTTTTATTTAGTTTTATTCTTAAAATTGAAATTGAATTTAGTACTCGAACTCAAAATTTGAATTGTATTTTTTATCACCTTTCAATTATGGTTTTTATTTATAAAAAATTTACGCCTGGCCCGGCCCGGCCCGATATCGATTTAATTAATCGTAAAAAGCCCGGCCCGGCCCGGAGCCCGTCGGGCTTCGGGCCGCCCGTGCAGGACTCTGGTAGGTATGCATTTACGTTTTTGTGTGGGATTAAGTTACGAATAAAATTTATATTCACTTGTAAATACTCTGGGGATAATATATTTTGCTTCAATTTCCTATCAAAACGAATTTGTTTATCTAGATTTGACAAATATTGCTTGTCTAAGCTCTTGTACATCACTCATTTGTATAAAAGTTGGGTGTAATATATCTACAGCTTCCCAATTGCCAAATCGTATAACTCGACATTTCACATTTTCTTAAATTTTAGTGCCAATAAATCTATGAGTGCTAAAGCACTCGATTTGCTCCTATTCGCTAATATTTAAAGCAAACTGATAATGTCTATAAATAGAACTAAATGATTTTTTATGTATTTTAGCAAATAAATAAGCAACAGCAGTATTATATTGCAGAAACCAATCTAATTATTTCCATTTGTCATTAGATATCTGATACATCTCAAGAAGTAAAATATCTTTTCATTGATTATTCCAATTTTTTTTATGGAATAAGTCGATGTAGCATATAATGTAAATGCTTTTCTCAGACGATTTATTTAGTTTTCAAAGTACTATTTCTATTTAAAATTTAAAAAAATTGCTTTTATCATAACAAGAAGAGTCATTTGGTAGTCAGAGCAAAATTGCCATAGAATTGTTCCCGGTTGTAAACATGTATTTACAATATGTATTTGCGTATTTGTCTTTAAAAATACGATAACATATCTACACTGTATTATTTGTGACTCTATTTTCAATATATGTAGCGTTGCAACTCCAAAAATTGTCATTTAATATGTTATAAATTTTAAGCAAATTAATCAAAACCAATATTTTCACACATCTTAAAACATAGAAGTTTTTTATGGTGTTGCACAAAAGATTGTAATTTCTCTTTAATTGTTAAGGTTTTCGTTTTCAAAAAAATAACTTTCGCCTACTCTATATCTAGCGAAGATTGTCATCAAAATGTCACAGCAATTGACTGACGTTTATAATATGTCTTTTAAAAGGTTATGTTTTTGCATCTGTAAAATGCTTGGTAGAACACCACACATTCGCATAAAAATCCAATGATTAATCCACATTCGCAGAAAATTATCGTAACCTCTAAATATATTTTCTGCAATAAAAGCAGATATAGTCGACTTTCTTGATAATAGCGTTTTAATGATTATTGTATACTACACAAATCAAACAATTATTATTTTATTGAAATTACAGATACTAAAAAGGCAATATTCGCAATCGTAAATACGATAAGCAATTCAATAAAAGTTGGCTTATCTAGAGAAACTAAAAATAATCGTTACATAAAGCTCGGTACTCACCACAAATTCAATCAAAAAATTATTAATATATGTACATTTAGTCAGGATTCCTGCCAACAAAAATGTTATGAATGCAAATCGTTCGAAACGAGACGAGTCCTTGTCCTCTCAGACACAAAGCGTTGTAGTTTTTATCTCTTAATTCAATTAAAATATATACAAAAAAGTTATGAAATTAGCTTTCAATTAAAATTCAACAATGAAGCAAGTGAAGTTTTGTTACTCATGAAACGAGAAAAGTCACAACAATAAACAATTATTGTTTTCGTGACGTCAGGGCAGAACAAATATTGAGTTGAGGAGATAAAATCGTGCCGTCCGTGGAAAAAATTAGTCACAGTTAATAAAATTCGTTATTAATTTATTCGCATCATTGCAATTATTAAACGTTGTTATATGTGTGACAAAAAAAACAACGATATACCATACCCTCAAAATTGCTTTAATTCGCTTAATTTTTCCTAGTGTTTATTACACAACCTGGAAGTGGAAGATGATTAGAAATAATTGATAACTGAAATTCATTTATGTAATGGTAAATAAGCAGCACATAGCGTTAATAATCATCGTATTCGAATTCTTTTTATGAATTAAACATACGACTGCATTCATCGCTTGGAGTAAGGGGTTGTAAAATCAATCTCTCGTGAGTCATAGATGATAAGATTGAGTCATGTTAGTACGAGATTCATTGACTGCATTGCTAATTCGCCTTATACGACTATCCAAACCGCATTATTTATAGAAATTCGGTTAATATTTATACAAACATTATGAAATTTCACGTATTTTTAACACTTACTGTATGACATTTCATAGTTAACTCCCCACAACGTTGCATAAAATATATAACACACACAAGGATTCAATTCACTAATTTTTTCACTCAAATGTTAATTAATACGTATATTATCGTTCATCACACACAATTAATAGATTATTTGTTGAGTTTCTATTCATATTGTTGCAGATTACATTTGCCTTGACGTAACGTACGTACACTAAAGTGAAGTTGGCTGCGGATGAATGTTGCCAAATGTTATATAATTAAAATAACTAATTTAAAAATGCACAAATAAAATATGTATTTAAGCGTTAATTTATTATATTATATCTATTGCGTTAATTAAATTAATAAATTAAATTTAATATTAGTGTTTAATATATTTTTTATTTTTGTTGTTTTTATATTGCCAACCTAGCAATGTTTTATTGCACTAATTTTTTTTCAAAAAAATAATTTTTCAAAAACATTTTTTAAAAAAACCCATTAAAAATGTTAAAATTTGAAATTATTTATGTCTTAATTGATGTAATTTAACATTTAGCATTATTATTTTGTATTTTCTGCAGTTAAATAAGCGAATTTCAATGTTTATTTACCGCATAATAAGCGTTATTATTAATAAGATAATTTTGTAATTAATTAATTTGTTGTAGTATTAATAATGCAACAATTTGTAATAAATCAATTCCAAAAAAACCGTACAATTAGGGGAAGTTTAATTTCTTAGTTGGCGAAAAGAAATAGGTTATTGATTAAAATGAAAAGCTTTAGTTTATTTTTATGTCTGAGAAATCGTCTTCCTTCTAAATATGTATACATCAATCTATTTATAATTGAAAAACCGTAATCGATCATCGAACGAAAACGAATAGAATAAAACGCGTAGTGAATGATGGAAAATTCCGACGAACAGCAATTTTGCCTACGCTGGAATAATTTCCAAGCGAATATCACATCGCAGTTCGAGACGCTGCGCGACGATGAGGACTTTACCGATGTGACGATTGCGTGCGAGGGACAAAGGATACAGGCGCACAAGGTGGTGCTCTCCGCGTGTAGTCCTTACTTTAAGGAGCTTTTCAAAGTGAGTTTCAATAAATTATCTACAGTTGCTTCAACACTGACTATTCATTCAATTTGTAGAATAATCCATGTTCGCATCCAATCATCTTCATGCGCGATGTGGAAGCCCGCCATGTGGTTGCCCTCATGGAATTTATGTACGCTGGCGAGGTGAATGTGGCGCAAGCACACCTTCCAGCCTTTCTCAAAACGGCCGAATCGCTACGAATTCGTGGCCTCACCGACACTTCGCCCGACTGCAATCAGCGCGATGAAGTAAGTCCACACATTAGCGCACCAGTAACACAGCTAAATAATTAATATTTATAGGACTGGCAGCAGGCATCCTCGTCGAAAATGCCCAGCAAGGTGAAGAATCAGTCGCCGTGTAGTACAGTAACGTCTAGTCAAGATATTGGGTCTGATAGTCACAATAAAAACGCATCTAGTCCATTGCCAATTACTAAGAAACATAACAACATTAACGGAGATAAGCTATTTGATGAACAGAGACTGAAAAACGAAGAGATCGCGAGTCCATTCCCGCTTAGCGAGTCAGGCGACATTGAGATTGAGGTCAGCAAGCCGCCGAAGGAGGAGATGCAGGAATATATCAGCGACGATGAGAAGGACGATCCTAGATTTTTTCATTTAAACACTGAAGCCACAACATTTACGGGTTAGTTTCAGTATTAACACATCCTGACAGCAACATCAATGATTCTTTAAAGATTTATTATTTTTTTCTCCACTGCATAAATTGTTATATTTATACTGGTTTGGCTCTTGTAGGCATCTTAAATAATTTCGATTAAAAATATTCATATATCATATTTACAATGCAACACAGCTTTCTCTTACAATTTATTACTCACTTTTGTATTTGACTTAGTTGTTACTCTTCGTAGGGTATGTATTTTCAAAGGATTAGGAATGATACTCTAATTTTAGTACAAAACACTTATTGACCACAAGAAAATCAGTTAATTTGAATGATCCCACTAATTGAATCTCATTCATTCTAATCATACGACTTTGCGATCTAGCTCTTTCAGAATACGTGAACAAACGAACGTATGAACGATACCCTACAGTTGATACTTGAAAAAATCATAATGACATTCCAATTCACTATTTCTCTTTTAAATAAAGAACCATGACATTTGCTGCTTTTTATACTTACCAATTTTTATTTAAATGATAAAAACGTTGAATTTGTCTAATGAACGAACTACTAGGGACTGAAACATTGCTAATGAACACATGAACGAACAGATATTAAGTTTCGAATGATGAGCCAACTCTTATGATTCATATGACTCGGATCAGCTCGTTCATCTGACTGAAATTAACCGTTCGTTCATTATCGATTATGGATCATACAATTATAGGTTTCAAAAAGCCGATTATTTCTTTTGAGGTTAAAGCGAGCATAAAACCGGCAAAAATAATCTAGATCCAGAAAAAGATTCGCGCAGTTGATAATAAAACTTATAACATTGTAACTCAGCCAAACAATTATAAAATGAACGTTGTTTTGTAGGTGGTATGGAGATCATTCCGCAGAATCCAAATATGAAAGATGCGATTGGAAGCGAGTCGGCGATAGGTGAGTGTTTTGGCAAATTGTTGGGTTTGATAAACACGCACTCTTGACCACGACATGCACGCAGTATAGTAGCTATCATGTTCTACGAATGTTTGTTACAGGCCGTAAATTATTACACCCAAGAATTTGCGAGGAGTGCGGGCGTGTCTTTCACAGTTATGATAATTTGCGCCATCATATTAAGCTAATGCACTATCCGGCAGTGGCGAAATTGCCAGATTTAAATTGCATTAACATTCATAAAGTGAATAATATAAAATACTCGGGCAAAAGTGGCGTAAAAACTAAATTCTCAAGTCAAGTTTGCCCGATAAAACATTGTAAACCTAATTATTATTAATTTATAGTTCGATAAATCATGTAAATAGTATTAATCCACACATAAAACTGATGTTAAGAATAATATCGTTAATAAGACGCTGAAACTTTCTAATTATTCAACTATTTTCGGGTGAACACTATTTATTACTCAGGTCCTATTCGTCTACGACATCGACGTTCGTCCGAGGCGTGGAATGACGGCAACTATCAATCCGGTACGAAATCGCCCGACATCGTATCCCGGCTAAGAGATAAACGAAATAGACTGGTTGGCACCGCAATATCAATCGCACATTACATATATTTATATTGTTTCGTGTTTTAGGTAAAATTAGGTGAGGGTATTGAAATTTACGAAGATCAGCTGAAGAGCGTCAAGTGGAGCGACTATCGAAAGCTGACGCGCGGTCTGGCGACGATTCTCTTCAGTCCGGCCGAGTTGGCGACGTGTTCGGTAACTGGGCAGCGATGGAGTCGTGCCGGTAGTGGCGAGCGTCCCGTTAAGCCAGCTTTAGATAGAGCCAAGGTCCAAGCAATCATATGTAAGAATTCCGTCTTATCTAAATTAAAGTAAAAATTGTGCAAAAATCCGCATAACTCATAAAAAGATATAAGAATGAACATCAATTAATAGCTCCAAACAGATAGATATACATTGGACAGTAATTACGAGCTTAAATTAAACCCGAAAAGGGTGATTTCTGATCGTTTTTGTATCTTTTTACACACCATACTTCTATAGCGAATTATTATTGTAATTTTATGTTGCGTGTTATGCAACCAGGTTTACATCAATGACAATATTTTTGTTGTAGCGTACGTAGCAACACGTTTTCCCATGGTAGAAATAAGTAGGATCAAACAGGTGTTAGCGTACAAGTGTAAAGAAAATTCGACGGCGTTCAAGATGAAAGCCGTACGGTATCTAGGCGAACAAATACGCGAGCCGGACAAACTCAATTAATACAAAAAAAATAAAAAATTAAATCGGCGTTTAGGTGATGTATTACAATTTTTAGCCCAACAACAAACCCAATATTAATTTATGACTTGTAATACGAATATCTGAATGTGCAAAAACAAACCATTACTAGAGGATCATGTGTCAAAAATAAGCTAGCGATTAGTTTGTTAACATAAAAAATACGTTTTATATATATATTATAATATTTATTAATTTGAAGAAAGAAGAACGTGTTTTTGTTATTTATAAATGTTTAATTTTGTTTTTCAATTTGATTAAAATGAATGATTCATTAATTAATAGTATAAAGAGTTAACAACCATCACCTTATTTTTGTAAAACAGATGCAGCAAGCTGAATTTCCTTATTGGTTTCAGCGATTAAACGTCGTTGCTCTGCTAGAAAATCTTGCATGCGTTCCACTTCAGTTTTTTCAGCGACGGGCGGCGTTGATGGATTGGAATCTTCGCCTTGCTGCGAAGCAACCGACTCCTTAGATTTATGTTTGTTTTTCTTTTTCTTCTTGCCGGAAGCGCTGGCTTGAGTGTTGCTTGCTGAAGGACCTGGTGGTGGCGGTGGATGTATACTCCAACCGCGACTATCGGTGCTGTTCATGCTTGTGTTCGACATAGAACGGTTCAAGGTTGGTGTATCCGTCATGTATCCATAGTTAGGCGCCGGCGGGTAGTTATAATGCGGCGGATATAAATTAGGTGGCGGCATTACAGGTGGTTGGTAGTTGTGATGCCGCATATCTGGCTGCATATAGTTTGAAGGTGGTATGTTCGGTGGATAGTTGTAGTAGTTCGGAGACGGTGTGTACATTTGCTGTGGAGCATCGTATGGTGGTGGCGCGTCAAAACACGGACCGTTACTCACCGCATGATTCTCCTGTAAAAAGAGGCCGCTTTTTTCGCTAAATCCTGTCCTCGGCGTGCTGGGAGCTGTGGGGGGCTTGCTGTTAGCCGCTGGCTTGGCACTAGTCGCTGCTTTGGCACTAGCCGCTGCTTTAGCATTAGCTTCTAGTTTTGCATTGGCATTAGCTTCTGGTTCTACATTGGCTGCTGGCTTTGCATTAGTTGCTGGTTTAGCAATATCAACAGCTGGCTTGTTAGCCTTTGCCTTCTTTGCCTTGGTCAGGGGTTTAACTGCAGGAGGAACAATCACAGATCCCTTAGGAGTGGTTTTGTACTGGCTATGGTATTTCAGCGCCAACGCCTTGATCTCCTCCTTGGAGATACCTTTGAAATCCACATGATCTGCAATTTTCAGCTCCTTTATCAACATTACCACTGCCGTTTGAAAATTATTCGTATCCACTAACCGTTGAATGATTTGTGGAATGGGTTGCTGTACCTTTCCTTTGACGGCGGCTTTCTCCGCTGGTTTGGGAGGTCCTGGTGCAACAGATTTGGCGGCAGCTGTTGCTGCTACAGGAACAACCGTCTGCCGCTTCACCGAGCTGATCTCAAAGAACTCTTTGTGCTTCAGCTCGACCACACGACACTTCTGCTGCTTCATATGCAGCTCGCGAATTTTCCCACCGCTACGAGTCATCTTGTACAACTGCTCCAAGAACTTAAAGACATTGATCGTCGATAACGGACCGATATCGATCGATTCGCTGATCACTTTCATGCGCTTCTCGAAGCAACCTTTCAGCTTCTCGTAGCGCGCCAATAGAATCTTATCGGCCATATCATTCTGCTCCTTCTCGCGTTGAATCAGACTATCGTAGTATTCGCCGATAATGTTATCGTAACAGGAGTACTTCATAATCGAATTGTGCTTGAGAAAGAGCTGAAACTCGGCGATGACTTTAAAAATCAGGTCTTTTTCCTCCAGATACTCATCGCACAGCTGTTGCAGCTCTTTCAGCTTGTAGAACTTGACACGCACGACATCGTCTGCGGACTCAAGCAGGACATTATCGTCGTAGTTCTTCTCCTCGCTGTACTCCACATCGTACAGCAGATGGAGATGTGTGGGTAGTTTACAATTACACTTCGAACAAGCGTTATTTCTGTCGAAGAGTGTGTTGAAGTTTTTAAGGCTTTTGTGGTTGATTAATTCCTTGGGGATGTTGTAAAAGAAGCATGGATTTTGGCACGATTTGTACACGTACTTTTTAATGCCAGACTCCTAAAAACAATATTGATTTGGTTTACATTGTCTGATTAAAATAATGTAAAATTCATGCTATCATTGTGAAATGTTGATTGTTTTGATTCATGTGCGTGGTTTGTTAAAAAAATAAGCTGAATTTGTTGCGTACATTCGATTTTCAATATATTTTGTAAAATTGTTATTCCCACATATATTGTCATTATCAGCTATTTTTTAAAGATTTTATTCTAGATATAAATGTTAGCACTGTTTTTGTGAGCTAAGCAACGGAGCTAACAAAAATCTGTATAAACAATTATCGAATTATTAGTAGAGAAGTTGCTAAGGTTATCAGTATATTGTTATTCACCACCAGCTCGCAGGTCATGGCTTGTTCGTAATTTTTCACAGGACCTGACCCCTGGAATAATCTTTATCCAGAAATATTCCATAAAAGTCATGTTCTATAAAAGTAACCCTTCGTTTTGCATATTCTGTCTTTACTCGAATTGATCCAAATTGGAAAAACGTAATAGTGATAAATAAATAAATATTTTTAGAGAAAATATGTCACCATTTTTTGAACAAGCCACGTACTTGCATACATTTTCTACTTACAGTCAACGAAATAGACGAGCATTTATTCGAAATGCAAACGGTGATAGGCTGTGAAAGTGATTTAACCTTCAACGTCATTTCAGGAATGTAGCAGGTTTGTTTCAGCTCCTCGGGGCTTATATCCTGCAAGATATGATTCTGCTGTCGGACCAACAGCGAAACATTATCTTCGATCAACTCCAAAACATCGATCAACGGCTTGTACAGCTCGAGAATGATGTACTTGGCATCGTTGATGCTCAAAGTGTTACGAATCGGATACGCTTTGAGCGTCGGTCGCAGCAAGTAGGCGTTTAACGCCTGACAGGCGGAGAACGACGACTTCCAACTGGCGTTAAAGCCCATATTCTCGACCACCTCCACGGTGAGCGGTTTGTTCGACGCTTCAGCGAACTTAAATACCTCGTTGTCGATGAAGAACGTATTGTCCTTCGTGTACGGTATCTTGCTTTTATTCGGCAGCATCGCTTCGACCTCGCCAAGCACCATCCTCAACTTCTTCGCCAGCTCGCCCTCCTGATAGTAAGTCGCGCGGCTGTGTGTGAACACGAACATACTGTTTGCACTCGCCGGCGTCTTGTGATTGAGCGTGGTGAAGATGTGCATCATGACAGATTTGAAGAATGGTGTGATTTCACTGGCGTTCGAATTGAACAGGAAGCAGAAACCGTGAATGGCATGATATTGCTGTAGATACAATAACATGTCCTCGAGATGCATGTGATCTTCGTCGAGACCATTTCCAAAGCCAGCCGTATCAATCAAGCGGTATTTGCGTTTGCTGTGTACAAATGAATACGAACGAGCACCTACAATAACAACACGAGTTATGCAACCCAATTTGCATGAACAACTGGCTAAATATATCCAGATGAGGTATGTCAAAAAAGCAAATAAGTAATTTACCGAAAATTGTAGTATTTTCTAAATGTGGACTATCCTTTTTCGACTTATCGCTATCGTATTTCATATAGTACATGCCACCATTAATTGCCGCCTTTATCGAGGGATAATTCAAGTAATTGATGAACGAATTGATAAAGGTAGTTTTTCCAACACCTTTCTCTCCGATGATCAGCAAATTGATTTCGGACTTATCCGTCGCGTCCACTTTCTTTACATCACCCATTATGGCCTTAAACTAATGAACAACACAACAATTATTATTATCACACAAATAGACACTCACACACACACACACACACACTCAACGTGTCACGCTCAAAAACCTTTACTGCTTTACTGCTTTGTAGCACTCCCACCTCTATCAACTGGCCAGTAACTTGTTTTTATTTTGTTCGTAAGAAAGCTACGGCGTTGCCGGATGGTTTTGTTCAACAAGTACAAGTTTAAAGTTGTTTTTATAATTTTGATAGCGCTTCAAAAATATGCACATATTTAATCGTTCCACCGATGCTCGCGCGTATATATTTAAGGTGTTTGAATAGATAAGCAGGGGATTCCCCGATGTCTAAACCCCTTTCAAATATAATGCGACTTCTTTGTGTGTCATCATACACATGTCTTTATCGCTAATAAATGGTGAAAATAGATTATCTATGATAGCATATTGATAATAAATACATAGATGAATCATTGTTATCTCAGTGGATCTGATTTTTATCAAAAAGTATGCACTTATAGTTTCCAATCAGAAACTTGAAATTGACCAAAAGTGAGAAATCGTTCATATGCGAATCTATTTCAAAGGGTAAAAAACTGTTTGATAATTATTTGTACATATTAGCTTCGTTGTAGTCTATTGATTATTTTTTTATCGAAACTTGCTTGCTTGGACTTTGGTTTTGTTTGTATTGTCTCCGACGAAATGAGAGCGTTGCAATATTTCTATTTAGTGTTGAAAATTATCTTCTACTTATGTATAAAAATACGAACAGATTTTGAGATGATTTAGTTATTTATAAATTGTACTATACCAGGTCTATAAGTTGAAACTTACCGGTTTTATAGTAAGACATTTCCTAGATTCATGTATGCATTTCTATGATTGGGCATATCATATATAAGATATTTATTTTTGACCTCCAAAATACCAAAATCTCGTTCAGTCAAAATAATAACTTCATAGTTGTTTATATCAGTGAACATGGCGAGTTACGCTCCAAGTAAAGAGCATTTGCGACATTCGTTGCTTCTCTTCTTTAATCTTAAGAAAAAGGCAGCTGAAGCACACCGTTTGCTACTGGCAGCTTATGGTGAATATGCTCCAATAATTAGAACGTGTGAGAAATGGTTTCGTGAATTTAAAAGTGGCAATTTTGACTTGACAAACCATGAACATCCTGGTGCAGCGAAGAAGTTTGCAGATGAGGAATTGCAAGTGTTATTGGATGAAGACCCAACGCAATCCCAACAACAATGGGCAGAAACACTTAAAGTGTCCCAAGCAGCAATTTGCAAACGGTTAAAAGCCATGGGAAAGATCCATAAGTATGGAAAATGGGTGCCGCATGCATTGAATGACAGGCAAATGGAACAACGAAAAACTGTTTGAATGGGCCCGAAGACATGGCAAAGTTATTTTACAACATGACAACGCGCCGTCTCATAACGCTAAAGCCGTGAAGGAAACTTTAAAAACCCTTAATTGAGAAATATTATCACCCCGCCGTATTCTCCAGACCTCGCCCCGTCTGACTTCCACCTTTTCGCATCAATGGAGCACTGACTTGCAAAGCAGCCCTTCGTCAATTTTGTCGAAAAATGACTCGTCGTATGGTTTTCCGCGAAGGAGAAAAAGTTTTTCTGGAATGGAATTCATAATTTGCCTGATAGATGGAGAAAATGTATAGAATCGGATGGGCAATACTTTGAATAAAAATATTTTGAGATTTCCTCAATATTATGTGTTTTCTTTAACGAAAAAAACCGGCAAGTTTCAACTAATAGACCTGGTCAATAGTGTGAAACATTTTTAAGGCAACTAATGATTATAGGTTACGTAAATTGCAATAGATCTAAGAATACTTTTACGCAACAGTCTCTAAAATATGTTCGACAACTCTACCACTAAGTGTATTCTATACCACCCCTGCATTGAAAGCCCCTATTCCACAAAAATAGTGTCCACAACATCTGAATAAGGCCCCAGAACACAAATATAATGTGGGTTACTTTTTAGGACAGTTTTTAATGCAGAACAAGCTAAAAATAGGACATTTCGTCACCTTATTTTACTCAAAACGATCACTTTCTGGTTGGTCGCTACTTAGCAAGAAACTTTTTATATATACATTTTATTATATGTTTATAGGTTTAATGAATGAAAGTGATATAGATGAAG
>JARJDW010010053.1:0-13008 GCA_030264715.1 Adinopsis sp. GC000173
ATTTTTATTCTCTCTCTTAAAAACGTAATAATGGCTTGAGCAAGTATTATAACCGTAACCGCATTTGCTCGCAGAAAAACAAAAACAAAACAAAGAATATTTTAATATGACTCGCAAAGTTATAATCAAGCAGTTTGAGATGCATTTGTAAAGTTAGGTTTCTGGGTTCATGGAGTAAAACGTAATTTGAAAGCTATAAAAGTAATATGTTGCTTTGGAAGGCTCATATTATGCTAGAGAAAGGAAACACAATGAACCGAAAAACGTATACGGAATGGATGTTACTTTTCTTGATATACAAGAACAAACAACATCAAAGTCCCCTGCCTTTTTTCGCTGCTGCTGCCGTAATAAAACATTTATTTCTAACAGGATGTTAATGGACATTTGATCGGAAGCATAAAAGTGTAAGTAAATTCAAATCAAATAAACTTTACTTTTATTTTAGTGTTCAATCAACAATTGAAACACGGGGTAAAAACGATGTTGCGAAAAAGTTATATGTACGACTGATTGAAAAAGTAAATTAGGATCCACTATAGTAGGAAATGCGGTTGGTTAGGTAAAGTGTCCTAATACGAGTAGGAGCAAGAATAGGGATCGTTACGAAACTTGGAAATTTCGTAAAACTAAACGGATTACAACAAAAGTACACATTTTATTACGTTCGGCATGCCAAAGCGAATTGAAAAGTAAACTGTGGAGTTTCGAGCAATTATACTTAGACCTTCATTAGCGAAATAATTAACAGTTATCCAAAATTTCATTTAATACGCACCCAATTAATGTAACTTTAGCCGGTGGATGGTCGTATGGTTATTGACCAAATACTGGCTTATTATAAAGTTTCGCACACAGATTTATTAAATTAAATATCTAATCATGCTTATATTCATTCTTGCTTTTAGGTAGTGTCAAAAACAAGAATAAAATGCTTTCCCAACCGAAGAGAAAAACTACGCACGCATCTTTATATAAAGGAATCCATTCAAAAATCTTCAATTTGGGCTTGATGGAGTTGTAATTAAATTAATTTGAATAATGAACGTGTTAAATTTAAATTTTCGGAGAGGCAGTAGTGACAATTCAGTCAGTAAGGTTAGTTCATTATTTAAATATACTTAAACTTGTTTATTTGATTGTCGGGGTGGTTTAAGAAAGTCAGAGTTTGATGTAGTATTCTGTTGGAAGGTGAAAGCGGATGCCAACACGTATACTCTTTGGCACTAAACAATTTTGTTCATTTTTACAACGATAACCTTCCCGTGTGAACGGGACTCAAATATTGTTTCTGTTGAATTATTTGTTGAAAGTACAGTATTGAACACCACCTTTATTCCACTGCGAGGTTTCATATGAGTTTAAAGTAATTCAGTCTAAATTATTTATTAGTTAATAGTTCATTATTCAAATACTTAAATTTGTTTATTTGTTTGGGGATTTAGGTAAGTCAGAGTTTGACGTAGTACTCTGGCATGTAGATTTAAAGAAATTTGAGGGTGAAAGCGAATGCCAACACGTATCGCACGATACGGCGGCACAAATTCACAAAACAAAAAACGAGTTTATTTCACAGCTTATAAAGCTCTCACTCCATCTTATCTTATGTAAAATATAATATACATTAATATGTCGCAGTGCTAGGCTGCCTAAAATCTGTGCTTGAAAATTAAGCATCATGTCTGACTCAGACAGTCTGAGCTATATGATATTATTAAAAATGTCTATTTTTGTCGTATATATAAGTCGCAATAAAAATAGCGGTCGTAACGCACAAAATAGTATTGTCAAGTGTTGTCAAGCGCTTTAAGCAACACACAACAATATCGTATAAAAAATGGTGCTTTTGTCCGAGGATAAATAATAACAGCGTGCGAGCACGGCTGCGATGCTCAACGTGCGCGCTCGATCTTCGTCCTGCAGGAGGAGAGGATGATGATGGTTGGTGGGAGTGTGTTTGTGTGGTCATAATATTTCATGTACAATTTCCACATTAAAAGGGCCCAAAGTGAATGCGCTCAAGACGTGTAATGTTTTATAGAATAAAAGGCCCCTCGCCGCCTTTGTGTTTTATGTGAGAGAGAGTAAATGTATGTTAGCTCTTAGAATTATTAAGTTACTAACGAGTAATTCTATTAAAACTACCTACCTTTTGCTGCATTTTTACATTAGACGACATATTTTTCCTTGTAGTAATATAAAATCTACGCTACTACTTTACATACATAAGAAAGTTTACAGGAAAGTTGCTATTAGTCTTTGATTCTAAGACAAAAGCCGCGAATACTTTTCATTTTGTTATAAATATTGATTTTTATTTATTTAGATGGAAATTTTTATCCTTTCTAATACAATGAGCTACATACATTTTTAAATTTAAATATTTTTTATTAATTTAGTAGGTATATGAGAATTTCAGCAATACCGCAATCATCAAAATTAATATAAAAACACAAATGAGGGCTGCTTTTGTATATTATTCGAAGAGATAAAAACTGTTAAAGCTGATTATTACATTGCTAATGAAATACAATTAATTTGTGTAGGTTTGCTTAATAATTTGTACTATTATAAAATAATTGTCTTTGCTTATAGCTGCATTCTTTTATAAATTTTCGTTTTTTCTCTTTGTTATGCAAAAATTACTACCTGTAATTATGCTATTCCCGTTGATGGTTTCAAATCTCGACACCGAAACGTCTAAAAATGCATGTTAACAAAGAAACTAACGATCTTTTGATTTCACGCCTCCACCGCAGCACCATATTCACCATATATTATTGACTTTATATGTAGGAATTGATAGTTTCAAATAATCTAAACCGTTTTATTTAACGCATATATAATATAATATTGAATATTCAAGCACAATTATTCGTTCGCCGTACTTTTCACAACAAGATGTTAATACCTTCTCGTTGTTTTGTTACCATCACTACCGCGCTCACAGCCCACTACCTCAATTTGCTAGATCAGCTGTCTCGATTTATTCAAAATCCCACATTACTTATCGTTTGCAAACAATTTATACAGCTTTTTGCATTCGACAACGTTTATTACAAGTAATTTTAATTAAATGACATACTTTTAATTTTGTATTTGTTTTTTCATTCGTAATACAAATATTTCATATTAGGTAAATAACAAAGAAACAAAGAAGGGCAACAAAGAAGGTATTTTTAAACATAAGTCAAATAAAAAAAAGCAAAAAATTATATTTTGTTTATTGAAGTATCTATACAATATGCTTGTTTTATTGTTGCTTTTATATATATTTGTTAGGTACATGAATAAAATAAAAATGATTCATTAAAAACAGGTAATACAGCATGACATTGCGCCCAAAGAATAAAAATATATAACAATAATATTCAATTTAAAAATTAATTTACTTTATAATAACAAAAATTATAATAGATTGCGTAAAAAGCTATCAATTACCTTTTAGTTTGATGTTTGATGTAAATTCTTTAAAGTCCTATAGAATGTAAAAATGGTAGTTAATGAAAAGAAAATTCGGTGCATTGCAGAGTTTTGTTTAGGGAAGTATAAATTCTGTATTTATTAATAGTTTATTTTCATCTTTGTGAAAGTGGACTAATAAGACCACGTTTGTTCTTCTGCGACGATTCGGATGAGTGAAAAAATTTCAAATTGTACAAATGAGTTTGATCTGAAACGTCGCTATAGAACAAATGCGATCTTATTTACCCACTCAAACATGACCAAAATAAAAAAATAATAGTGAATTGCTTTTGTCTGACGTTTTTGCTGCTGAATTTATTAATTATTTGCTGCACCAATAGGTTTAATATTTAGTATTACCTTATTAACCATTAGTAAATGTAAACAATAAATTTAGTCAATATAATTCGGTCATCGTAATTATGCCAATTTTTGCTAATTGCTATAATTAAACAAAATACGTTCCTTTAGTTTGTTCACGTTTAACTAATACGTACTTACTAAATTATTTATACTCTACATACATTATTTTAACGAACAAATGTATGCTGTATTGTTGTAATAATTACCAGTGAAAAAATCAATTTCAATTAAAATTTTTAATTAGAGTCACTGATTGAATAGCGCGTATATGCAGATCGTCATTCTTCGCATATTTTTGAGTGCCAATTTTCGTTGATATTTCACTTGCAAATGCGTTTTAATTGAACGTATTTGATACAAAAACAACTGTATGCAAATAGAATCATCGTTCAAATTTATCTTTTAGTATATATACATAGCGAAGGGTGGAAAAAAGCGAAGAATAAATGTTTATACGATTATCGACTTTGCATAAAATGCACTCTTGCATGCTACATTTTATATTATATATATAAAAACGAGGGCAGAATTTGATAATAAAACACAAGTGTCTCGTTGCACATTACTCTTTCCGCTTATGGCACACATTTTGCGCCACCACCACCACGAACCACGAAAAAAAAACTAAAGCTAAACACCATAAAAGCTTGTGGCAAATCCGCCATCCGCAAATTTAATGTTCCTATAAATAGTTCGCACAATAAACACAAAGAATGTGGAATTTTCTTGTAGAATTCGGATCAGGACGCTGGAAATTTTGCTTTACAAAGTTTTACAATATCATTCCTTTAAATCCGACAGAAAAAAAATGTTTCTACATAATATAGTAGTACAGTTTTTAATACATTTATTTGTTTTATAAATTACGTTTTAACTGCTGCTAGTTTAATAAAATCAACAATTCAATTTGCAAATAGAATTTGCTGTATTTTCTTAAATATAAGTTGACACCTCAATTTTAGAATCCAATTTTAAGACAAAAAGTAAATCTTGTAAAAAAGCGGATTATAAAATTTCGTCATTATTCCATACTACATGCTAAAAGGTTTCCAGCTTTCTCACCTTTTTTCTAATTTTACAACTTTTCTGTTCTTTTTTATTTTTTGGCTTTTTTTTCTGAATTCTTTGCATTTTTTGGCTCTATTTTAACACTTTCGATGTTTTGGGTCTGTTAATATTCTCTCTGTTTGGAGTCTTTTCAGGCGTTAATTGAGAGAACGTTTACGAAAAATCACAGACGTTGATAAAGAATTGGAAGAAAATAGTAACAAATTGCAAAAAAGAACTAAATTTCATAATAACCGGTTTTATTGTTATTTCTACTTACGTATAAATATTCCAATATTTTATTAATTACCGGTTGGATTAGAGAGTTATAAAGCTTAGGCTTCATTATACAAACGATGTTTCTAAAAATAAACAGAATTTTCGAAAAATGAGGATGTGTATTATACACTAGTATATCTAGAAATCAGAAAAATAAGTAGTAGAATTCATCTGCGTGTTATTCACCTATGCGTGTTTGTTTATAAATAAAAAAACGTTTTTAGATATATGATATTAGCTTGAATATAAGTGAAGTGCGAAATTTTAAATACGATGTGAACAAAAATAGATACCAGTCCATTAATCAACGCCTTAGAATTTTGACTAGATAACAAGTCCTCGGTAGTATAGTGGTCAGTATCCCCGCCTGTCACGCGGGAGACCGGGGTTCGATTCCCCGCCGGGGAGGATTTTTTTCCTCCTCAACAAAATTAATTTTTTATGTTTGTATTAATAAAAAAAAATAATTTTGATAAACAAACAGTTTATATATATAAATAAAACGATAATAAATCAAAATGTTTTTGATAAACAACATTAATTATTAATAAATTGAAAATGCAGTCATTAATAATAACTGTGTCAAGTGCCTACATATAATTTTGGCCTTTCAAGTCAATTTAAGGAAAATGTTATTCATTGATTAGTTGCATAATTAATGTTCCTGGTATAATTTGGACGATCAGACGGTAACCAATTCTGGTGGTTTATCTACCTAACTTTAATAGCATCGTAATTTGTAGTAAAACAATTTGTTGTTCAAGATATTATATTGTATAATTTACAACAACAATATGTCGTATAACTATTTATAGAAAGTTTATTAATGCATTTATAAATAGTAATATTAATTTAAGTTGAATGTGGTTGTATGTTTGTGGTAAACAATGATTAATTAAATCAGGATGATAATTTTAAAACATTCTGTTATATTACATCTCGAGTTTGCAGCAATTCTTCGAATGATATAAAAGAAAATTCACAAAATAAAAACTTTACTCTTTACTCCGTAATTTGATAGAAAGAAATACTCAATTTATAACTTAATTATCATCCATTTAAAGTAGTTTATTAGAACAATTTTTTATAATAAATAATAATTTTGAATGATCTTAAACATATTGAAAACGTTTGATGTGTGAATAAATAAATAGTAAAGATCTTGTGGACTAAAAAAGCGAATTTTCACGAAATGCAATCATTCTTAATTTAAATACTATAAAAAGCAAAGAATTAGACATTAAAATCATGAATAGAAAATAAAAAATAAAAAATGCAGTTATATTTTAAACTTATTCTAACAGTTTGAACTAATATTGCTAATAGGTACTTACCTAGGAATACATTTAGTTTATAAACTTTTATAACATGTTTTAATTTCACAGATTAGACTATTATCTAATTAAGAAGATTTTATTAGAATATTAAAATAATGTTACTATTTCATGTAAAGTTTTAGTACCATGTAGAAAATATATAGGTATAATAGTTTAATATCTCAATTGGGTTTTATGAATAAAACAAGACATTTTATTAAGACTAATAACATTTATTACAAAAAACAAAACAGAACAAAACTGAAACCTACAGGTAATAACATTCTATACAATTTATAATACAATTTTATTTACAACTGAATTAGTGTCTGTTTTTTTTTGAAGTAGCTAGCAGTACTGCTACGTATGTTATATTAGTTTTTTTGATTCTTTTGATTAAAACATTTTGTCGCTAGCCAATTAATCAGCTAATTGTCATTAAAATACTGTTTAATTTCCATAATATGCACCATTAAGAAGTACATAGTAGAATAAAATCTATTCATATTTTTCGATATAATTTCAATTTCAATAATAATCTAAAAAAATAGAGAGACGCATGCACGGCCAGTTTATTATTATTATTATTAAAACTCTATTCACCAATGCGGAGTAAAGAGGAGGAGAATTTTATTACACGTTTGAATTCAATTTTAAGCCAACGTAAAAGAGTGGCAAACAATGTGCTACAATACTTTCATTCGCATCGTAAAACGAAACGAGTATACTCACAGCTGGCCGTTAAACATTTTTTTAATTGACAAAAATTATTTTTAAAATTTTTGCAACAACAATACTTAGAGCGAAGGTAACTTGTCACCGTTTTTTTTTCATCTTTTGGCTTATAAATAATTAATTTCTCAATTCACAAAAATACTGCCGATTCGTTTTCTATATAATTATGTATAGTACAATATTGCACGGTAATTGCACAACGATTCTCATTACAAATCTATCTATATCTACGTTTTTATAAAACGTCCAAGATGCATATTAAAAATTAGTTGTTACAAATATCATGTTGAAGTGAAGATTATCAACTTAATGCGTATTTCTTTATCTACGGATTGCAAGCCGCCGCCACGCAGAAAATAAATAATTGTCATGATTGCGGTTGGTTGGAAAAACACTCTTGTAATCTCGCACAATAATTTATTGTATTTAACGGGTGGTGTTGGGGGAGAGTTTATCTAGCGCGCTTATGCATTTCTGACTCCACATCGCAAATATTTGCTCTTATCGCTCTATTTGCAGTAGTATCTTCTCAAAGCAGCTCCACCAATTCATCAAATCACGCGCTGCATTCTAAGCCACCAGAAATGATCATCGTATGGCGGGTGCTTATCTCTGGACTTGTTGGTCTATGTTTATATTTGAGATAATTGCATATGTCGATGTTGTTATTTTATAATTATTTGCTCTGTCGCAAATTCATCTAGTTTTGACAGATTTTCAAGCCAAAAATTAAATAATTATTTTTGGAACTAAGTTTTTTATATTCGCGCTATAGCAAATTTAAATACTGTAGTTTTGTTACTTGATATTTAACAAGTTTTCTTAGTTTTGGGTAGCAAAAGTGAAAGGCAGATTACTATTTTTTTTGAAAATAGTTTTAATTCATCAAATAGCGAACCAAAAATTACGGAATAATACCTTTGAACTTAAAATCATGTTTGTATTAGTATTGTAGTTTATCACTTAATATTTAACAGGCTTTCTTAGATTTTAGTATTGAAGCTGAAGTGATCGTTATCGTTTCTGCCAAAAACAGCTCAATTTCTCTAACTGACACCTGGATTTCCAAGCTAAAAGTTATCGAATAATATATCTGGACTCAAGTCATGACTTCAAGTCATGTTTGTATTTAGATACATCAAAGGTTGCTAGCAATTTCTTGTCAAAAATGATGGAATTATTATCTCTAAATTCTGTTTACATTTCCTATAATGTTTTATACCCATTATTATTTTATAATTTCCATCTTGCAGCAAATTTAAACAGTTTTTTGGGACTCCATGCTTATTCTAAACATGTTTTCTCAATTTTATGTAACAAAAACTTTGATGTATCTTCGATAATAGCTTCGAATCATTGAATGACACTTCTTTGCGTAAGAATAACTCAAGAATTATCTTTGGACTTCAAATTCATGTTTATGTTTCATGTAATTGTGAATGTCGATTGTTATCTTCCAATATTCACCCTGTGGGAAATTTTGATGGATTGTAAATGTCGCTCAATAGTTAATTTAAAGATGATTTGTTTGGTTTTTCTTTTTAATTTTCGGCTACAAAAAGTTAAAAACTCTTTCCATTGCTAAAATCTGCCAAACACAAATAAATACAGCAAAATTTAAATATTATAGATATAAAAGTCATTGGCAGTCGGGCTAATTTTAGATCCCGCGTTGTAGGCCGCAGCCAATTGTGCGAATTTATTGGTCAAGCGTATAGAAATTGCGTTAAGACTGCTGATGATAGCACAGAAACATTCCAGTTCCACAAAACATTTCACACACAACGTAATCTCGCTATTCTATAACTCACAATCGGCATTCTCATCCCAAGTCCAAGCAACATTATTTGAAAACAACACGCGCAATTGTTGGAGGACTCGTTATTGACGCGTTATCAATTGCGCACAACAATGAAACGTTTTTGTTATACTTGCTGTTTTCACCCATGTTGCATCGACATCGGTTTACTCATCCATCGCATGAGAGGATTGAGTGGACGTTTAATTACTTCTACACTTCTAGCTGTATTTCAGAAAGTGTCAATTGAATTTGATGAATTCTGAAATTTTGAAACTCCAAATTTTGAAGTACAGCTGGAAAAGATGTGAAATTATTTATAATAAGTTTAGCGGCGCAATTGGTGTTCATTAATCGTACCCCATATAAATTTTAAACGCGAATTTGTCCTTTTATTTGCGGCTATTTGATATACGAGCAGATTTGGAACGAAACCAAGCGCTTAATTTACCGCTTATATACGGATTATTTACTGCAACGAGATTCTTTTTCCTTAGCAGCATCTAATGCTCCGCTTATATGTGCTTTAAGAAATTATTTACGATCAGTTTTAATATGCATACTTGCACGCTTTAGTAGTGTGTAACCATGTTACTAGCAAAATTCCACCTTTCGACAAACATAACAATTTTGTTGATTTATTGTATTATGTACCTAATTGTAGGTATAATTTATATACTTAACAAAACAAAAATAATAACGCATTTATGGCTTTTTTGATCCCATATCAATCTCTGAGAGATGTAAATGTGATTATTAGTAGTAGTAAATTTTGTTAGTAACAAAAATAAAGGTACGCTATTCTAGTTAACTTAGAGTTTGGGACGTTTTAACTTTACAACTTGTTTTTGGACGAATTTACAAATACTATATGGATAATAATAAAACAAATTAAATTAGTAAAAAATTACAAAATCTATCTACGCACGACTAGATGTAAAAAACATTTTTCAACCTTTACAGTATACTTGATCTACAATTACGAACTAAGTTGTACTTTTTGTCTTCATGTTCCTTAGTTATTATCGCTAAGTTTGTTTTCCTAAAAAATACTATCTCTAGCTAGTTCCACACCTTGTATATTCAAAAGACTTGGTTTTGACATTGAGTAAAAAACTGCAAAAGTTCAGTCTCCCGATTGTTTGTTTTTTTAAAAATATTTATTATGCTAGTAAATAACGTATAGGTTCGCTATAAAACTAGTTGATGATTTGATTTTCTTTTAATATACGAACACTGTATGTATTCTTATTTAAGGCTAGCCATTTGTTTTTGGACTGACTGAGTTACTGAAAGGTTGAAAAAAATGCACTAGTTTACTGTTTTACTTATTTTGTAATCACTAACCTTGATTTTTTACTCGTATGCAAAATTAGTCCTAAATCAATGTAATTTATGAGGGAAAACACTCTTAATCAGCGACCTTCAAACTTTGTTATATCGCGGAATCCCTAGATCTATAATATTTGTTTCGGATCAACTTATCTTACTCTAAGAAAATTGAACAAGTACAGGACATTACTTTTTGGTGGTTGGAATTCACACTTTTATTACCTAAAATTCTTAAATTTCATATTTTTTGTTTACTTTTTTACTGATTTTAGTTTCAAATCCTTATTTCGGCTTGCAAAACTCTTTAGAGAAGTTTATAGAACCTTGGGGTCCAGCGACATATAGTTTGAAGAAGACTGATTTAAATTGATCAGAAACTGTATTCAGATTTTGTCTTTTGTCATCTAGAAGACACTATTTTTGAGGAGTATAGGCTTTCTATTTAAGCAAGGTAAGAAATGTTTATTTTGTCTTAGACATTAATCCATTTTTTTCTCACTTTAATCATTTAGAGAATATTAGTTATTTATTTTCTAAATAAACCTGCATCAAAAGCCACATTCCACATAAATAGTCTCTACTGTCTTTTAGACTATAAAAGACAAGATCTGAATAAGCCCCTAGATAAATTGCAATAGTTTGCTCTTAAAAATGGAAGAAGTAATAAGTTAAAATTTATATCGGTTAGCATTACCAACTATTCTATAATTTTTTATCGTTGATTTAAGGACTAATTTCGTAAAGTGCGGTCTTTATCATCTATTTTTTAGGGCAAGTGCCTTCAATTCAAATTACCTTTTCTAATTTGGCACTAAATTTCTAAAATAATAAATTTGAGTTTAACTAAAATAATGCTTTTTAAAACAGCTTCAGCTTCCAAATGGAGAGCGGCCGTTGGAAAACTGTAACTTGCCCATGCTCCTTGCCGCCGATGATGAACACATACAGCGGCACGAACGGTTCGATCGGCTTGTCGATTTCGTTCTTATTGATACGCTCGACGCGGCTGGCGCTCACCGCTCGCGACTTTCCATCCTTGCGCTTTTCGCTGCCGCCAAGCGCTAGCGACTTGGGCGGGCGCTTGTACCGCACCGAATTGCGAAAGAATACTCTCGTATTCTTCGTAATCGTACCGTTGAAATTTTGCAACTCGAGCGTTGCATCCTCATCCCGATTCTTGTTAATTTCATTCTCTTTGATTGCATTCTCTGTAGTTTTCTTATCATTTAGTATGCTTTTCACGTCTGGGCCTAGATAGTTTGGATTACAAAATCCAAAACCACTTCCACCCTCTTTGCGCTTGGTCTCATCTTGCGGCGTATTTGTCTTGACGCTGTAGTTACTAGCGGATGAAAGCCGATTCACCGTTTCAATGCTACAATAATCAGATGTCGACGATACATTCTCTTCGTAAGTTTCAAACTTCCCCGTGTTGGCATTCACCATATGCTGATAGAGTGGATTGTCAGCGTACGCCAAATGCGAACTGTAGCTTTCACCGCGCTTCAACGGCTCAAAATTATCCTCGAAGATCTCCTTCGCCGGCGAATCGGCCGGCTGGACGTGCGTAATTGTCTCGATGTCGTAGTTGCTCGTCACAAATTCGTTATCGTAGTGATAGTTATCTAAATTATCCTCTTCGTTATCTAAAAATACTAAGCGTGTGGCTTCGACTGGTGTTAGTACGGGCGTTGGAAGCGTGAGTAGACTAAAGTTTGGCACTGAGATTGGTTCGCGCGGCAGTTTTACGCTCGCCTCGAACTCCACCTTGCGCTTATTTTGCGGCGCATCCTTGCCGTCCGGTGATACATCACCATATTTCTTCTTGATAACGTACGCCGATTTTGATTTAATCATGGTACCACGAGTCGGCGTGCTCAGCTCAGTCTCCTCAATCTCCTTGGGCGCAACTGGCGATACAGCAACGGCACTATTAGTCATCGGCTGTCGAATTAAACTCTCGGTACTATCTGTTGGACATCCGGTTAGCACCGTATAGCTGCATTTGTTATTTAACCTCGAAATATTCAACTGCGACAGCTTACTGATCTCCTGCAGGAAGCTGCCCTTGTTGTGCTTATTGGCGTTGTCCAGCTCACTGCCGTCCGTATAGTTGGCGTTGGACGGTTGAAATACGTACGTTTGTTCGCACGGCGAGATTCGATTGTTGGCGAAATAAGAAGAGTGACGATTTGTGCGATCGGCCGAATTGCATATGCGATTTCGCGTTCGGTTCGTTCGCGTCTCGAGCGAGTTGATTGATGGATCTTTGAGGAGCAGTTCGCTGACGGCAAACGCAATCATTTCAGCTCTCGGCTGCGGTTTGATTCCTATGATATTGATTTTCTCCCATAATTCTGTACCTAAAACACATCAAACGTGATAAATTGTCGTGCGGGGGTTGTAATTAACCAGTCTACAAAATGATATTTTACGCGCCATACATTTTGTAGACAAGTCTTTGTAAATTATGCAATAAGATTATACTTAATTAACCAGTAATTCTATTATAAGAATATCTCCTTTAAAATTATAATTTTATAACTCTAAATCGTATAATGGGGCTTATTCACTAAAATTTAAAGGCTATCGATATACTGACAACTCGTTATATTGACAGAAAAAGTGGTCCAGCGTTGCCAAGTCTTTTTCTTAGTAATGATACTAGTAAAT
>JARJDW010010055.1:0-10016 GCA_030264715.1 Adinopsis sp. GC000173
CAGTAATTCAATGTATTAGTGATAAATTATTCACAAATCTGGCAATTTAATAAAGAAAATGTATTAGAAATCCCCAACAAATGTAAATTTATGTAAAGTATTAATAAATTTTTGAGATTTATACAATTTCGGCCATAAATGTATTAAATAGAGTTGGATGCAGCATACATATGAGGAATTTATGGGTATCAAAATATATTAGAATATCCGCTCCAGCGTTACCCCTAATTCTTTTGATTTATAGCGAATGGCGGTCGGTCGAATTGAAAACTTACAATGTCACATCTGACAATTAAAACAAACGTATCAATTAGTTTTACGTTTGGGCGAGGGTGTCGAATTTTTATGTGCGCGCAAATTGCGTTTCGGTTGAAACGAAAATGTAATTGATTTAATTATCTGTAGTGTGATAGAGTGTAGTTGGTGGTGGAATACATTAAGGGTGGTCTCCGTGGATAAGTGTGCGATAAGGGTTGATATATGGCGGGAAGTCGCGAAGACGTGGCTGGAGATTAGTAGAGGATCGGTTGTAGAGCATGGGGTTGCTTCCGGTCGTGACGCTGCCGATAAATCACCGCCGCGTCGTTTCGATTAATGGCCGAACAAATGTGGAAAACCACCTCCGAACTTCGTAGGGCGTTCGTACTAAAACATCGCCTCAACTACAACCGTAATTCGCGCGCTGACAATATTAATGCTTTCAAACTGGAAGATTTATGCGCGCAAGGAAGCATAATTCGCTACACCCCAAACATCATTGTTAATTATTTAAGCGATTCATTACTTTATTATCGTTTTTTTTTGCATTCCGCTCTCTGAAACAACAATCTACCTTTCACCCCATCGCATTTGTACTTTGTGAATTTATTACGACTTTATTTCGCATCCACTTCAATCGTATAATGATAAATTCTGCATTTCCGAGCCCATGATCATTGTTACTACATGCATTATTGAAGAAATGAAATATTCATGGCGCATACATCATTGAATTTTGATGACTGCACCTGGATATCAGGATGCACGTTCTCAACAAACCAGAACCACCAACGCACATATCAATTTAATCAAAATTACACTTCTTCATACAAATTACAACATATTTTTTTATACACAACTCAACAATTACATGTTATTACCGGTGTACAGATAAGCAGAAATATTTTTCAATTTGTAAAACAATGTTGTTATTTCATTAAATCGAATTGGTTTTTAATGGGAAATATAATATTTATACATCAACAAGCATTACGTGATGGCGCAATATTTTCATTACTAAACTTACTCGTTCAAATTCGAAATTCCATTAGTCAATTAGTGAACAGTTATATAGCAGTATTGTGCTTAAGCATTTTACTGATATATACCATACGAATTTGAAAGATTTTAAATTCGAGAAAATTTTGTGCAACTTTGAATGAAGAATAGTACATTCTTGGACTCATTTCCATTTTCTAAGGGTTTGAAATTATGGATAATATCTTATGAAGAATTGCTGGTTTTTAGGTGCAATAATTATGAACTTCAATCACAGATTCGCGTATTAATAAGGGTTTCTTTTGTCAATTTCTTGATAGAGACGACAAATTCTCAAATAACTGTTAGACAAGAATATTTTTCACTGTCTTATAACTCGGAATGTTAGTATTATAAGTATTATAAGTCTATTAATAAGTTTTTACACTTTCTTTAAAAACTGTAAAACTAATATTAGATAAATCGCATCAGACCATTTTGGACATAAATGCACATTGAAATGTTATTACTTTTCTATAAAAATCAGTATTAGTTATATCGCTGAAGTGTAAACAACATTCTTTTATTGTACGCTAAACATGTCGAGTTTTGTAACAAAATAACCCATTTTGCGGGAAGTGTTGCAAATTTGTTTTAATTTTAAGAAAAGGGCAGCCGATTGTCGTCAATTGTTGTGTGATACATGTTCCACTAATAAAAACGTGTGATTATTAGTTTCGACGATTTAAAATTGGAAAATTTTACATCAGTATCATATAATGCGCAGGGCGACATATAGAGTTAGAAGGTGGCGGGGTTGGAGACATTATTAATTGAAAACTTATGCCAAGTTAATTTAACTATCATTAAAGAACACAATCAACATCATAAACAATAATTTATGCAATTGAGCCGAGTATTGAAACTGAAACACAGCCCAATGCCCTAAAAGACATGGTAGAGTAATCTTTCTAAACACAACAATACTTGGCCAAGCGCTCGGCCATATATCGCAAAAATTGTTAAGGACACTTTACAGATGATATTTTATCCTCCCGCTGTATTCACTAAACATTGTTCCTTCAGACTATTACTTGTTCTGGTCGATGGCCGATGACTTACCAAAGCACATCTTTCGAAGGAGCCAAAAATAGGGCAATTTTTGGTTTGAGTAAAAAAACGAGAAAAAAATAGGCACAGAATTCGTATGCGGCCTAAAAGATGGAGTAGGAGTCGTAATTAACAAAGGATAATACTTTATATAAGATTAATTAATTAATTTGTCTGAACGAATCTCTCAAAATTTCAATAAAAACTGTAAAAACTTATTAATAAACTTTATACTTAACATTACTTTAGAGTCTTACTAATTTTCTATATTTTAGATTAAGCAAACATCACCAATCTTCTATTTGGGTCATACATGAATTGCGTAGAAAATCCATAGACGGTGGTAATAAAAAGTTGTCTACAATTTCGTAGATTTTGTTATCCATTCGCGTAGATTTTTAGCGTGCAATTCGCATTAAGCATATGAATCGAGAAACCAAAATAAAAGGATAACAAAAACTACGCAATTCGACAATTTTTAACCGAATACGTGATTTTTCTACGCATTGCACATTTCCCCACTTCCTGATTTGCCAAATACTAACAAACTCGCAATTTAGCCATGATTCTCGGAATGTTGAAAGTATATTAAAATGTCAAAATTTGTGAATTACTGAAAAAAGTTATTTCTTCCAATGTTGAACAAAAACATTTTAAACTTGCTTGCGAAAAACTATTCCTCCACAATTACACACATGTATTGTAATGTTATAGAGGCTAAATATCGATCAACAATTCGTTGCAATAGTTCAAAAGCGGCTGAAACTAGAATTGTTTTGTATAGAAACTGTATTATTATCGTTTTTTCCTCCTGGGACGCCGCGAATAAGTTACTTATATTGAATTTTAGTAACGATTTACTAAATCATACAAATATCATTAAAAAAACAATTCTTAACATTGAATGGAATTAATGTAAAACTACAATTTTGAGGACAAACCTCGAAAACATCATATGTAATCGCATAAATAGGAAATAATTGAAATGTTTGTTTTAATTGCCCCATGCGCGATATAAGTTTTCATTTCGACATACATCCATTGCGCTTGTAAATCAAAAGAATTAGGGTTGTTATGAGTAGCGCGGACGAATTTATAACATTGTTTTGTATTTCGGCGGGATTTGGGCGCAGGCAGAGTGACACCGCACGGATTGTAAATTATACTCATAAAAGTGGTGCAGGAAATGAAATAAACTAATATGTAACTTGGTTGCGTTATCTCGTTATCTGGTTGGAATACAAGCATGGTATTCTAATTGGTTGTCTTGTAGAAAAGTGAAAAGGTGTATATTTGAGGTTGGCAGTGTGGGTAGCAGCGATGCAAGCGATGCAAGCACGCTTTCGTCTGATATCTCACCGGCGCGATGTGTGACTCTTTTTATCGCTATATAATACGATCGTATACCGTATGCCATGTAGCTGGTAGCTGGTTTATGCCCATTTTTTTTGCGTTCTGTGCGCGCTCATGTTCTTTATCGTCTTGTTAATCACGCGCGCACTGCCTTAATTATGGCATGGAATGGAAGGTCTCGTTCTTTCGTTCTCTCGCTGTGTTGTGTGTATCGGAATGAATGAATTTGCATGCTGGAATTGGGAGGGCATATGTGGTCCAGATTATCAATTTGCGTGCACCGTGATTAATGTAATTTAAATTGTTGGATAACAAAGATGTGAATAATGCATTGGGAATTCATGGTGCGTGAATAATGCGGCCGTAGGTGGTGAACTGAACCCTTCTTCTTCAGGCAGCTGGCTCAATCAACAACGTGTGTATGTGTGAGAGTGTGTTTGGTGTGTACGTGTATGTACGTGTGTGTGTATAAAGTAGAGTATGCTCGGATGACCAGCAACTGAAAGTCGTAATTAATTCCATTGCGCTGTTTTAGAATTGTTGCGCTTTGTGGTGGTCCTTTTGATAGTTTTGTTGAAGCGCCGCAGGCTGTCGTTTACTAATATATGTCCTGAGGATATAGGATGTGACGTGTTCAGTGGGTCGTTCAGGATATGATTGGGTTTTGAGTATAGAAATCGTGTGCAGCAAGCACTTTAGCATTCCGGCGAGATTTATGACTGCTTTTATCAGCTCCAGCCCTCCCTTAACGATGTCCGTCGTGGGGTGGGAGCCTGCTCTAGTCGGATGTATGATGAACGATGCACAACACTTGGTCACCCGTACAACCATATACACACACAAAAGAACGAAGATATACGAGCCATTTGATGGGACATCTGGACAATTTATGCGCCTCTTTTCGTCTCGATAGAAAATGTAAATCACTTCGACCGTTCACTCGAACAAAGCGACCCAGATTTATGAATCTCTACTCTGTTCGATGAAACTGTCCAATATGTTACCTTCCTTCCTGTTTATGTACCAACCGACTACGTTCATATATACCATGCGATAAAAAAAGTTTATTAAACCAACCAGAAAATGTCGAACAATTCACTCCAGCTAGCTAGACGACTACACTCAACTCGACTCAACGCAACTCAACTCAACTATACGTATATCTATACGTATTATATTGGAAAGCAATGAAACGTTTACTACCATCGCCTTCAACATCATCAACATCATTTTACCACCCTGCCGAAACGTAACATCTCACCTCTGCACACATAACCAAACCCAACCAATAATCTATCGAGCCAACTCATGCGCCAACTTTTATTTCCAAATATAACATCAACCGGGGTTGTAAAACTTCAATACGTCATACACATACACGTTTCGTTTTGTAATGACCTATCGTAAAATTTTATTTCTTAAAATTTCATTCCATACACAAACAACAAATTCCTCATACATTTTCTATACTCGTACATGCATGCACACTCGTATATTTCACAAATACAGGACACCACTCAAATTACATACTATAAATGTTTACTCACTATATAGCACGAGAGCACAATACAATATACCTCCTATATACTCGTACATACAACACTTTCCGCTCAATTTATACTAAAAATTATAATTCGCTAGATTTTAAAACGTATTACATCGCTTTGTTTCATATGAAATCAAATACAGCGTGTCTGTAAGTGATTCCAATGTCTTTTTATAAATTATTTTACCGTCTCGTTGCTACACTAAATCATAGCGCATATCTCTTTCAATGTGAACGAAGGCGATTGTAATAGTCTTCAGATCGGTTAACCTAATTTAAATTTTGTAACATTTGAATATGTTCATTTGTTCTTTATGTACGCTACAATGTTGCTGATGTCCTATTAAGTATAGCCTATTAAATATAAATATATATAAGTATCACGTAAATTTAAATTACCACCAATAAATAATATTTTTATAATTTATAAAAATAATTAACTGAATCCAAACTAACCATTTATTAATTATAAAATTTTCTACATTTTTGTCTTAATTTTACTAATTCTATAATCAATTAAAATTCCTCTTACATATTTTTAATTAACTTTTAATTTCAAAATTAAAATAAAACATAATTAATTATAGTATTTCTTATTTTTTAAAACATCAATATTTAATTATTTAAATTAATTTAATATAAATTTCTATTATTTTACCACGTTTTTATAAACTCGAATGCTTACACTATATATATGCCTATGTGTTCGATCAGTCAACACTTTACACCCGGGTTTAAACTTCCCAAAGAGATAGAGCTTTGAAATTTTGGGAATAACTCGGTATCTCATCACTAGACCATGAATTTCTAATAATTTTTGCAGCACCATTTATAAAATTGGTTAAATTGTTGTGGCGTCTGTCTTTCAGCTTGCATGTACCTATGTTTGGTCAATATTTTGGAATCGGGCTTAAGTTGTCTAAATAAATATAGCTTTGAATAGTTTGAAATTTTATCATTACACTGAGGATACCTAACAATTTATGCAACTCTATAAAATTTATTAACTTGTGGGGTTGTTTGTCTGTCTGCCTGTTCAATCATCATTTTGCAATCGGGTTTAAACTTGATGAATAAATATTGCTTTGAAATTTTGAGAATTACTCGACATCTCATCACTAAACTGTGGATTTCTAATCATCTTTGTAACTCTATTTATAAATTTCATTTACTCGTTGTGGTGTCTGTCTAGTTAACAGTATGTATTTGTTTATCATTTTGTTATCGGGTTTAAGCTTACTAAATCTGAAATTTTAGGAATAATTCTGAATCTAATCACTAGACGATGGATTTCTAGTGATTTATGCAATTTCATTTATAATATTTATCAATTCCTCGTTTTGTCTGTTTGCTTGCATGTTAACTTAGTCAAAATTTTGAAATTGGATTTAAACTTTTTAAATAAATATAGTTTTGAAATTTTCGGAATAGCTTGGAATCTCATCACTAGACAGCGAATTTCTAGTCATTTCTGCAACTCTATTCATAGAATTTACAGAATGTTCATTGTATGTATATGTTTTTACTTAGGAATATTATAAGTTTTGCTACGCCCGTTCACAAATTTATACATTTTATGTATTATATTAGAAATTAATATTAAAAATTAAAGAATTTATGTTTATATGACTTTTTATGCATTCAGTAACCATTATATTAAAAATTGCTGGAATGCATGGCGTTTTATTATATACATCTCTCTTAATAAAAAACAAATTCTTTTATTTATTATACGTTATTGATTAAATATTTTACATGCTGATGAAAAAGCTTTGAAATATATTGAAAAAATATAGTTCAATACGTGTTTGCTGTAGAGTACCTATACGTTCAAGTATTGCGATGCTAATCACGAAGGAGTCTTCGTTACGCAATGCGATTAAACACTTTTTCGCCACACTTAGTGAGACAATCGGCATTGCATCAGCATTCTTGCATATTTAGTCACCTCCCACAACCGACCGACTCTATACCATAAATCTAATATAATTTCGAGAGCGGCAGCAGAGGTCAAAGATGTTGCTCATAAAACATCCTCTACTTTATCTCTTTACATGCACTAACCTAATTCACTTTACATTGAATTATAGCAACAATAAACTTAGTTGCAATCCCATTCACATGCAAGAAATGCGGCTTGTTTACCAACTAATACCAATTTGAATAAGACTGCCTGATTATTTATTGCTAAAAAACGTAATTTTAATAAATCGCATTCAACTCAATTCATTATAAATTATAAATATATCCACAGTAGCAACATATTAAACATTTTATTGAGGTCAATTTGTAGATGTAGATGTGTGTGTGTGTGACACAATATGCCAAACGTGATATTTCATTTAACAGTTTTTAAATTAAATAATTTACATTTATAGCATCTTCGTGCCATTAATTAACATCTGCAATTAATTGCACGTAGTAAAGTAAAAAATTGTGCAAACGAATAAAAAGTAAATGTTTGTCTTGCGTAATTAATTGATACGTCGTTAATTTGGTTGTTCTGCTTGTTGTTGTTATTGCTGCTGCTGCCGCTGCTGCCGCTGCTGCGCTTTTTCGTAGTGAATGTTTAAAAAGGTGTTGAAAGAAACTACTGTAAGGTTATGAAGTAGACAGTAATAAATAATGCGGTATTAGTTGGTGCATGTAACGAAAATAAATAATGTATATTAAGAAATAAATCAGACGTGGAACCTTGGCTGGGAGTTTTAAAAGCAATTGTGTGGAATTAATGGGCTATTTTTTTTTTGATGAAGATAATTTATGAATACGGCAAAAGATTGTATTAATTAATCGAATCGAAACGATGCTCGTTTTTATCTCCGATTTAAATGAAAAATATCGCGTTAATTATGATTGAATAAATATGTAAGCAAGACGAAAATAAAACGAAACCATTTTTCCTTATTTATATTAAATCATTCTGATTTTGATTGATAGCGGTCTCGCCTTAGATTTATTTTCTTGTTTATTGCTAGTAATGATTGAATTGATTAAGTCAATTACAACTTGGCTACGTATTAATTTACATGGAAAACAAATTAACATTTATTTACTCTATGTCACTATTACATATTCTACAAGCGCATTTTAATGAAATCTTTTGCTCGATTTTTTTTCGTCGCGCTTGAATTGATCGTAAATTTCGCTAAATGTCATAATAACATTATATTGCTTTTACAACATTGTAAATACCAACAATGCGCGACGATTAAAAATAACAAATAATATATTACGAAGAAAACGCTTTTTTGCTGCCAAAAAATTTACAGACAGTTTGGACGGTAAATTACACACAAAATTAATATTGCACAATCGTATCGTAATTAATTTCATGTGACGCACATTCAATCTTTCAAATGATTGTTCATTAATAATGTAAAGTGCATTTAAGTGGAGTGAAATAAAAAATCTTGTTTTCGTACGCGTCGCCAACAAAAAAACATCACACAAACTACTTAGGTATATTAAAATTTGTATCTTGTATTTTTCTTTTGATAAATTAAAAAACATCTATTTTAAAATTGTGAACAATTGGTAATGTTTATTGCACCAAATCTACCAATGTGAATCTACTTGAAACGACGCATAATAAATATTTACATGCTCGATTAGCATTTTTGAATTGAAAACTATATAATAATAATAATTTTACCTTTTATTAGATATAAAATATATATTATAAATTAATCATATATCCAGGGTGTTGCTGAATTCAAAAATAAGACATCAGTACAGTGTTCTGAAATCAGAAAACGATAAAAAAATACATAATAATAAAATGTCATTACGATTTTTATAAGTGATCTAAAATAGTGGTTTTTAATCCCCAATGAAACCCCTATATCACAAGGGTGGTTTGGAAAGTTTTGACCCTGCTCATTATTTTATAGTGTATGCTTCTTTCTCACGTCTTTCGTGTTCTTTTCTCGTTTTTATTAATTTTTTTGCATTTTTATATTTCTGGATTCCATTTCATGGTTTTTTTGGTTTGAAAAAAGCCAAAAACAGGAAAAAAATCCAAAACTATGAAAAAAAAATCACAAAAACGTAATATATTGAGAAAAATGTTTATTATTGTCTTTTTTATTGGAATCTATGCGACTCAACTCTAAGTCGAGAACCATATATTGAAATTTAATGATCTAAAAATTCGACTAATTTTTAAACATTTAGAATCCAAAGATCCCAAAAAGGTGCAATCTGTTGCCATAGAACATAGTATGCAAGAAAAATCTAAAAATCTAACTCAACCTGAAAAAATTGTAATGAAGATTTAAATAGCTTTTGTTAATCTTAAGGACTACTATATTTTTTGTGATTTTCAACCTTTAAATGTGGCTTAACATTTTTTGCAAATATTTATCTTCAAACTATCAACCTTTTAGGTTGAATTTGGCAGTTTATTATATACAATATATATTTTTAAATAATAAACAGCTAAAACTATGCCAAATTATGACTGAATAGAGGAAAGACATCAATTAATAATAGGAAATAACACCTACGATGAATATTAAAATATCTAATGAAGCCAAACAAATTGTTGTGGCCGCTTCGATTATCTTTGTTAAACTCATATCACATTTTCACAATTTTTACCCTTCTCTAAACGTTATTTGCGACCCCGCATGTTCTTTTATAATGTTTATGCACATATTGGCAAATCAACATGTTCTTGGTCAAATTTGGTAACACCCTATATATCTAAGTAGTTTAATTATTAAATAAATTAAACTACCATAACGCAAAATAACGCAACATTTAATTA
>JARJDW010010057.1:0-21817 GCA_030264715.1 Adinopsis sp. GC000173
TGGTTAAGTAGTAACAGATCTTATGGAGAACTATGAGAAAATAATCCCACAAACATTTCCATTTCCTCGAAAATAACAATTAGTTTTTCATTATTTATTTTTAATCTAGTTTTTTTTTCATATGAATCAACACATAAAAATATAAATATACCATATATTTTGTTCGCATCAAAACAGTCGTAGGACTTTGAACAAATACGGAACAATAAGTTGTGAAAACTGTAACCATATGCATATACAGGTACAAATCTGTACGATTCTAACAACTTTGTAGGAGTTTGTAAAAATTCGCAAAAACAAAATCTCGTACAAATTCTTATCCACTGCAACCGAAGCCAAAGTACTTACATACACATTTGATGCAGTATCTATCGTTTCAGTTTCATCACTTATATTTAATGAACTCGTACTTTCTCACACTTGTAATGTTTTAATAATATTTAATTTAATTTTTTAAGTAATAGCGGATTAAAATTTTTCTAAACTATGACAGAATATTGTTGTTTAACACTTGTAAATAATTTTAAGATAAATAAATTGTAAGATAAAACAATATTAAATGAATATTTGCGTTCCTTTAAATTAATAAAATCACCTGATTTTCTAAGAAAACGATAATTAATTTTAATTAGGCGGCGACAATTATCAGTTGGTTTGTATCGCCATTGGTTTGCTGATACTAAATTAATTTGTAAAATATTTGATAGAAATAGCAACAATAAAAAAATATTTAATATTCTGAATTGAAATAGCACTTACGATATCCATTGATAGATTCCCGAGACGGTCAATTCGCCCTTTTCAACCAATGCGTGCTCGATCAATTCGGTGTAGGTGAAAGGTGGTTTTTTCGGGCCCGAATATCGATAGGGTTGATTGGTTTGCGCCGGTATCGGCTCCTGCGGCTGATGATTGTTTATCACAGCTGCTGTTGGTGGTGCGGCCGCCACTTGTTTACCATAATCGTTTGTCACATTCGGATGATTCTCGCTATTAAAACGAAACTCATTCGTCGCATAAACGATCTGTCCCTGGCCGTGATTGTTGTTTTGTGACGGTTTCGTTGCGTTTTGTTCAATTTGAGCGCAATCTGAAATAAATCGATGCAATGTTATGTAAGCTAAAATGCATTGCAAACTGTCAACATTTTACAATTTTTTTTAACCGAAAAATAAATTTGCTGAAACTTTGGTAATATTTTTAAAAATGTAAATAAGGTTTTCTACCTTTACTTTGTGGCCAAAAAAGCAGACAAAAAAAATAATAATTCGCCCAGAAAAACATTATTTGAACATTTTTTTTTGGTTTTCTAGAAAGTGGATAATAACATTTTTGATAAATTTATGTATTTCCATGACAAATTAATAAGATAATAATTTTTAATTTACTATTTCCATATGGTCTTGCTCAAAAGGGCACAAACAAGTTGCAGCAATATTAATCTATACAGTGTGTACAATGTGAATGAATAATATATATCGCGCGATATATCACCCATGTGATGCCGCTCCTACAAATTTTAAATTGATTTTTATTGCTGATACAATAATGTCACACTAGTTACATACACTGCGTTGTGCACATTGTAGTGATGCAATAGACGACACGATGTTCGATCGGAGATGCAAATATTGTCGTCGCAATTATTGTGTGTCTTTTGAACAACATGATATACAATACGATATTTACAATTTGACAAAACCGCAGTTATAATTGTGACCACATAATGAATGAATAATAAATCGCGCGATATATCGCTCTTCTGACTGACGAGTTAAGTCGTTCCGGCCGATACAAGATTGATATTCATTGCTAATACGATAATATTGTACAGCCTACATATCAAACAAAAATGAATTTGATCGCGTCGTTTAAGGTGTCGCTTCTAATCTTGCCTATCACATTACTACATTGTGCATCAGGCCAAATCGCACACACGAGCTGCGTTAATATTAATCGCATCTTGCATCGAAGATCGAGCCACCTATCTCAGCACTACAGTGTATGAATGAATAATAAATCGCGCGATAATCACGCAAGTGTCTGACGAGTTATGTCGCTCCAGCCAATACTAAATTGATTTTCATCGCTAAGACGATAATGTCGTACTAATACTGACTTATTCGGATTGCATTGCTGAACGTGTCGTTTATCCCATCACTTCGGTGTGTCACGCGGCGTAGGAAAAATATAATAAATGTAAATGAAAGGCACTACTATAGCTGTTATTTCACAATTAATTTGTTTTAAAACTTGTGATCGACTTCGACTGTTATGTCATTAGCAGAAGAGTCAAATTCTTTTGACGATGATTAAATGAGGCGTTCAGTGTAACATTAGCTAACAATGAAAAAACAATAAAAATAAATTATTTTTCTATTTAATAGATTTAATTTCGTCAAAAACAGCTCTTTCTTGTCCTCACTTATTTGAAATTGTGTTTACGGGGAGAATTATAGCCACTGAATTACTAACGATTCAACTTAAAATTTTTCAACGTTAATCCTTATATGTGCAATATTAATGTTTATATTTTTTGGTGATGTTTTTCAATTCAAGTATTTTCGTTTTGTTTGCTGCTAAATAACATTATTTTTTGCCTTTCAACTGGATCGAAGTTGTGAATTCTTGACAAATAAGAATGCTCACCAACGTAAATTTTATACTCAACTTTTTAAACGCTACCTACAGTCAGGACTGAAGTCCAAAAGATGACAGAAAAGTGTATCGATCAGAAAAGAAAACTATCAGATGTTCATATGTTACAATAATAATAATAACATGTATGTAAAGTGTAAAATATAACATTTAATTTTGTTGTAAACCCCGAGAATTTCTTCATTTCTTCATTCCAAAGAAAAAAGAATGAAAATCAACGGTTGGGCTGACTTATTTTAGTCCGGTCTTGCTTTTAAAATCATTTTAGATTAACGGCTGAGTTTCGAGCCTGCATGCTTAACTTTTTTATATACACTTTGCTTAATATTTCATAGAGGTATAAAATATTAGATATTGTAGAATTTACATTATTTAAAAAAAGTTAACAAAAGATGTGTTTATGCATTTGGATTATGTCAGAACAATGTTATGCATTACCACATTTTTTTAAATAAAGTGAATTCTAGAGTTTGTTTTTTTCTGATTCTCTTTGAATAAATCTAATAGCTCCCCAAGAAGTGGCAACGCTCCAAATACTTGAATTTACTTTAAAATGCTTAAATTTTTTAAAAATTGGTCATATACAGATGGAAGTACAATATTCTACTTATCTAAATATAAATATTTTAACTAAGATGTTGCTTTTATAGCACTGAAATTCACTATTCAGAATCTGGCTTAATTTATGACGCTTCGTCTCTATAAAATCTAGTCCAGGAAGATATTTTAATTGGTCGCTTTTAAGTTAATTAGTTATATATTATATTTTATATTTTAGGAAGACGATCTTTTTGGAATATTTTTTAAGCTAACAAATATAATCAAAACAATTATTTTCTTACATTAGATTTCAGAAAGCTAAAGCAATTGCCGGTTAGTCCAACATTGCATCTTCATATGTATTTGGCACATTTCCAAACAAATTAAAAAATTTTAAGTAAACTGCTTATAAAGATGTCTAAAAAAATAAAGAAAGCAGCTCCAAAACTCACTCGATAAATGTATTAACAGATTATATGCTGCAATTTAGTCAAATACAAATAATTAAAGATGACTAAAAATATTGAATTATTGTATTTTATGTTTTAAAGATCCTATATTAATGCAAAATTTGTGGCTTACACTAATGGTCTCAAATATATTGTGAAATAATAGGTAATGTCTTTTATTTTATTTCCATTATTTATTTATGTATCACGGTTATATAGTTGAGATAGCGACAAAATGAGAAATGTTGCCATTTATGTTGATTTTGTCACCCCCGATTGTTAAATTTGTCACGTTTGTCATATGAGTTTGAAACTTACCAGGTACTGGTGGTAGTTCACTAATTTTGTAATTTAAAAGCCACGAGAGGTTACCATCTGAGCAATCGGCTTCGATGCCACTGTCGGAGCCAAGTGAGCTCGGTGAACCGGTGATCAGCACATCCGAATTATTCGCACTCTCAATCTTCATCTGCTTGTTGCCACCGCCGCATCCACTCTGCTGCAGCGCCTGAATCTCTTCCAGATTGACGTTGTGCATCTCTGCTATAATATTTGGTATCTTATACGACGTGTCCCAATTGCCATTTAATAGAACCACCTTCGCAAATCCATAAAGAAGGAAATAAGATAAAGCAAAGTTCGATTAGAATAAAAGCAAATGTGAAATAATATGAGCATAAATACCTCTATGTTATTACTACTTAACGAATCGTTATCTTTACGTTTGATTGCAATTTGCGGCAAGCAACTACTTTTAGCGTTTGGATTATTGCTAGATCCATTACTCGTTGTCTGGATTTTACGAAATTTGGGATTGTTTTCATTTTGCGTTTTGTGTGAACGTTTTAAAGCATTCTGTTGATTATTATTCATTGTGAAAATTACAAACTAAATGATATATTAAAAAAGTTAGAACTATCTACACTACAACCAGTGACAGTTTAATATTTTCTATTAATTTTAATTTGTGCAAGTGGATTGCGGTTGGCCATGCTTTTATTCATCCTTCATTAATCAAATTATTAGTTTTTACCTGATAAATGGTCGGTTTGTTTAGATTGTTTGCGAAATGTTATGGTATATGGATATGGATCGGTTGTTACCACTGCGAGTTTTCGGAACTGAATGCAACCCCCGATTGCCGTTTAACATACCCCTTTACCTTACAAATATATATGTATAAAAC
This sequence comes from Adinopsis sp. GC000173, assembly GCA_030264715.1. Taxonomy (NCBI): domain Eukaryota; kingdom Metazoa; phylum Arthropoda; class Insecta; order Coleoptera; family Staphylinidae; genus Adinopsis; species Adinopsis sp. GC000173. Next base: position 4,834 of record JARJDW010010057.1, read on the forward strand.
GATACGATACGAAATTTTTACTCACTCAACTCGCGCGCGCATAAATTTTCGAACAACACCAACAACATACACACAGTCTGCGCACTGTCTCAATTACGATTGTTAGCAATACATTAAAACTATTAATTAAATTAAAATTGTTTAAGTGGTAAATTAATTAAAACGTCAATTTTCGTAAACGATCACATTGATTTTCAACTTTTATTATTATTGCCACATTTGCACGAATCAAACATACACAAAAACATGTTTATTGAAATGCCGGTTTTTATATTATTGTTCACCAATTGTTGCTGGTACTATTATTCATATTTTTCTTTAACTTTTATTCATAATTAGGCTGAAACTATGGTTAAAACATTTTGTAATTAGTGCTGCCAACTTCAAGATGTCAAAAAAATATTTTAACGAATTTTGTTTATTCTATTACTTCTACTTTAATTTGTTACATATATTTTTTTTCTTGATAAAAACTAAGTTGCTAATGATATTCTTTAATTGTTTATTAAAGAGTTTTTAAATGTATCGTTTTTAAAATGACAGTACTGCCAATATTAATATCATAACCATGTATTAAATATTAAATAATTTAAAAAAATCAAAATATTTGTGATGAAATTTAATAAATGATTTACTGTACTGAAATTTCAAATATGTTAAAGAGCAATAAAGTAACAAGAAATCTTTAAACTTCTTCGTGTGATGTATTTGGCCACCGTCCACCAGGTGGCAGTGCACCGTAATGTCAAAATTATCAAAAAGTCGAGGACTTTATAAATTATCCTCTTGTTCGCTTTTATGGAAATTAATCACAAAAGAACAATCAAACAATTAAATCGAATTCATATTCGATACCCCTCAAATTAGTATTTAAATTTAAACGGCAACGATTAATTTAGTTTCAGCATAGTGTACTTATAGGTTAGTGCAATTACAATAAAGAATATCTCAATTTCACTATCTAAATATAATTAATTGTCATGGTGAACAAACAAAGAATTAAGCGACGACTTTGTTTCCCTTGTAGGTTCTGCACACACCACGATGGATATCGACAATACGACGGACGAGCTAAGAAATAGTAATGTTGATATTGAACAGTCATTGTTGCAACAATTTAGCTGTATGGGCACCACAGATAAAGAGGAACTCGTATCTCAATTACGTAAAATACTTGGTACCCATTTAAATTATTCCACAGCCGCATTCTTCCTCGAGATGAATAATTGGTAAGTGTTGATATAGTATAATGTTCCAGCAGTGCTTAATGGCATGTTTTTGTAGGAATTTACAGGCTGCAATCTGCTCATACTTCGATGTGGAGAACTCCAAGTTGCCTTCGATGGCGTTAGCTTCCGATCCATGTGCTAGTGAAACTGAAACAATTGAACCAAATAGCAAGTAAATAGAATTTATACATCATCTGCCTACATGATGGTGATTGTAACTCTTATGATTAGGTTTAGTAAAAGTTGGCGGGTGTTTAACAACGGAGCGGAGCCGTGGCCGGCTTTCTGTTATGTAACATGTGCGACGGAGAATATGTTTAACGGACACCAATACTTCATCGACAGCTTGAAACCAGGCGAAAATACAACGATTACCCTAACACTGCAAAGTCCACCCCAGCCTGGCACATATCAGAGCAAGTGGCGGCTGTGTACACCCGAAGGTGCCTACTTTGGTGATCCAATGTGGATTATCATGACTGTATTGGAAGAGGGCACGGTGGCGATCACCGATCAGTTGTCGCATTTCAATGCGCTGGGAGCGAGGGTGGAGAATAACGTTCCTCTGACTGGCAATCCATTTAGTAGACAAATTAAACAAGAACAGGTCAGTAAATATACGATTTAATTGAATTTTAAAAAGTAGGGTATACACGAAAAAGTGTCGTCGCGTCGTGTCAAATAAAATTTGATTCAAGACGGCTGATTCAAATGCAAACAGAGAAATAAACTATTAATAGTTTTTTTACACAAAGACAATTAAACTCTTTAAGAAGCTCAATTTAATATTTATATCACATATGTTTTGCATCTTAACTACTTTTTTGTTTTGAAATAGTTAAATCTATGGAAATAGTAAATACAGGTTCATTGTCAGACACATGATTCGTTCTTACTCGGAACTGCCATAAAAAGCCCTATATCAACCAATGACAGTTGACACAAAAAAGTAACTTAAACAAATTAATCTAAGTATGTATAATACTAGTCAACCCGAATTTTTAGTGTGGAATCTTTATGTTCATTTTGATTTCTTTATAGCTAACCAATGAAAGATAATATGTTTTTGCTTTAGGACAAAATTTAATAAATTGTTTCCTAAGCAATTTTGTGCTGTGATCTACCCCAGTTCTTCTAAATTTCATATGTTTCCTCACTTCAACATATACACATATTAGTTTTATTATGTAGCGTCCCACATTGAGAAACACTGACTTAATTAAACTGCTAAAAATTTAAATACATTTTAACATTGTACGAACAGAGTACCAAAAACGGACTTTATTAACCATGAATGAAGCTTTTTGTTACTTATTGAAAAAGCAGTAAATTGTCGGAAACTATTCATTAAATAAAAAACCCCAAAAAAATATATTGTTGCCATGTATAGTTCAACAATTTGATATTGAGTTTTTGGATCCTAGACAAATCCTTCATTTTAACTGTAGAATGATAAATTCAATTTGCATTTTTAGGTCAACAGTTTCTTGTTAATTTAAATTGTAATTTGTTTATTTTAACTTGATATAATTTATTAGTAATATAGGTAATATTTTCCTCTTTGCTGTTTAGATAATATTAGGCAGACATAAAACATCGTTTAAAAGTTTTTTGTTGTTTCGAATCTGTTCATTCATCATCATTCTTTTTTTATTTAGTTTGGCTTTGTAATATTAATCTAAGGGTAAATAGTTTACCCTTAAATCGTTAACTTGACCTTGACCCTTTAATCTCAGGACAAACTATTGTTATTTCATATTTGTGATTAATATGTTTAATTTGAATTGCTGTGCAAACTGTCTTTACTTGTAATGCTATAATGCACTTTAAATACTATCATCCCAATTATTTTTAAGTTTTTCACTTATGATTCGGTCTCTTACATTGACTGGTTATGAGCTTGCTTTGCAAAAATTCTTTTTGAATACAGCTTATAAATATTTTTAAAGTTTAATATTCTTAAAAATTGGAAAAGGCTATTTGTTTATTTCATAGTTTTAGTAAAAAATGTGTATCAATTATTCGTGTCATGTGTATACCATATATAAGGTTGCCCTACCTGATTTGCTCCTCTCTTTACGTCTTAATGCATGAATACGGTAAATTAAGTCGTTCGTACTTTTAGAATTAAAACCGCAAAATTAAAAGCTCAACATGAAAAAAACTTGCAACTTGTTCATTTGTAAATGTAAAATAAGGTACATAATAATGTAACAAAACCCATTTTGATAAATTTATTTCAATATATTCACATTGTTATTTTAAATTTAAACATACGAACGACTTAACTTTCCATAAGATGTGCATATGCGCGCTAAGTCAGGTGGAACAATCTTAAGAAGGATGAATGCACAGAATCCACCGCTATGCTAGTTACATGGACAAAAACAGTGTACGATTACTTAATTATTTCAGAGTTTTATATATAAGACAATCGATAACAGATAGTATATATTAAACTAAACGGAAGCCGCGAAAGGAACATAATTGTTCTGATTGTTTTGTTTGAGTGAAATTTGCAAAAATGCAACCCAACACACATATTTATGATACTTGAGTTGCATAACATTATTATTAATTTTGTAGTTTTTTTCAAATAAAATAACCAAATGTAAATATTCTTCCTTTCGAACCATCCTCTTAGTTAGGATAATATGTATGTGTTATCAATTTTCTTACATATAATTTTAAAATGACTAAGTAATCACACACGGTTTTTCACCATGTAAATCTTATGGTGGTTTCTGCTCACAAAAACTTAATTTTTTTAGAATGGAATCAACGATTCGGACAGCAATATGTGCTAATACAAACTAAAATACGGATAGTGTGTGTTGTTTCAGCAGTGCCAATAAATATAAAGATTTATATATAATTATAAATAATAAAATAATTTCTAATTGATAAATAAATTCGTAAAATGATACAAAAAGCAAAACAGATCATATGATAAATATATAAAAGCTAGTGTATAGAAATGTAATTCTAATTCTAAAAATCAAATCGCGCATTTATTCAAGTTTTTATTATGCACTTGAGATGGTTAAAAGCAATCGAGCATTTATTACTATTATTCGTCGCATTACGTGCAAAATTACAGCTACAGCAAATTGACTCCTTCCCAAATCGTGTTGTTACTCCAACGGTTTCTCTATCGAACAAGGTCTCATATTAAACCAAATCATTTTAGTATTATTTTATAGCTTAAATTGTACAATTTCTTCAACGTTTTCCGTCGCAGCCAAGTTGAAGCATTGCTTTTGACCCTTTCCATGATGTCGTAAATTCAATGAGATGTACTAAAATAATTTAGTTTGACACACGATCTTCTTCAGTAGAAAGACCAATCCACCAAATAATTTTTACTTTATATTACATACAAGGAATATATAACACTCTGTTAATTTTATAGAGCACTGATAGGTTTGTACTTAGATCGTATTTTTATAAAAAATCACATAATCTATTTTCGCATTTATCTAGTGTTTTATAGTCCTTGTCGATTTTAGTTGTATTTTATACCTTAATAACATATAGGAGGTTGGTAATTGATTAATTTTTTGTTTATGCATTATGTCTGTAAACTATATGAAACTTCATATAATTTTTTAAAAAATTGTAAATATATTTATGGATTATATTATTATGTTATATTAAAAATTTTGTTAAAAAAGAATGAAATGAATTTCAAATAAATGAATATTTTCTAATTATCTAAAAAACAATGACATTCACGTCATTATCAGTCACTGTTTTCACATTTATAATTTTATGCAATCACTGGAGCTTGCAACTTCTACCAATCACAGATTTAGTAACGCTAAATCGCACGCTTGAATGGCTCACGGTAAATCAACCGCGAACGAACGCCGCAAATCCGTACTGCAAGATATGCTGCATCGAAATCCAGCGCAATACGATCGGAAAGAAATGTGGAGCACACACGATGTGTAAATATAATGTAAGTATATCGCCTACAATCACATCAATTCACCTAATGTCTTTTTCGCTTGCAGAGTAAAATTGGTCCCTCATGTAAGGGCTATATTCCAATCTATTTTACACCGACTGAAAGGGCGACGATCGTCGATGCGCATAATACACTGCGAAATAAAGTTGCGTTGGGTTTAATAAGCGATGGCAATCCTGGACCGCAGCCGAAGGCATCGAATATGCGTACGGTCACCTGGAGTGATGAACTTGCTCTCGTCGCGGAACGATGGGCTGCACAATGTGTTTACGGCAATGATATATGCAGAGATTTAGGTAATAGTTGTTTACTTTATTCCAATGTTCTTTAAACTGTGTTCCGCGGAACCCCAAAATTCCATGAACCATTCTAAGGCTGAGAACATAGTGAAGTGCCAAGCATCAAGCAAAGAAGTTCTGGTAGGTAGTAGGTTGGTTAGAGATGTGCGTGGTTTTAAGACAGCTTTGGAGTACCAAAAGTTTATAGCGTTGTCTTAAGACCGAACAAATCTCTTAACTACCTCTACTAGCTAATGATTTATGATCAAACTTAATTTTATAATGGAAAGCGCTTTTTATTTCAATTAATTTTCCTTTCTATTATAATGCAAATCACTTCTGACTGGCGCTCGATTATTCACTATGAGATTTAAAATATATTTTTTTTAGAGAAATATCCTGTTGGTCAGAATATTGCGCGCGGAAATTTAGCCACCAACAGCGATTTAACATTGGTCAGCCTGTGGTTCGATCAAGTACGCTTTTTCAACAGCAACTACGTGGAGGAATACTACTCGTAAATGTTTAATATTCATCATCAACAATGCAGTGTTAATGTTATTGATTTGCGTTTCAAGTGCAGACCAGCATCGAATTTCAAAATACAGCCAATTGGTTTGGGCGGATAGTTATTCGCTAGGTCATGCAAACAAAATTTTTATATGTTGTTATAATTACCATTTCAGTTAATTGTAGGATGTGCGCGTGCAATTTTCCAGATTCCAAACGCATCGAGAGTTTATTATCGTCAGCACTTGATTTGTAATTATGGACCGGCCGGTAATATACCGCACCAGCCCGTTTATAGGATTGGCGAGCCGTGTTCGCGATGTCCGGAAGGTACAGATTGTAATCCAATATATCCTGGACTATGTTGGTCGGATACTGACTTCGATTACTTCGACTATCCTTATAATAATTTAAAGAATAGTGGTCACGTTTGTAGATTTCATTATTTTCTTGGATTTTTTTGTATTTTTGTATCTATATTATTATTTAGCGTGTAAGAAAGTTATTTGAATTATTATTAAAAATTTAATATTAAAAACTTGTTTTAAATGTTAATAATAAAAAATATTTACATATTACCATATTGGTTATCTAAGATACATTATTAATAATAAATAAATCACAAATATTTCATTGTAATTACTAATAATATACGAAAAATAAAATATAAAATAAATGAATAACTAATTTAATATATACAAAATTCAATAAAAAAAAGCTTTGGCTTTGTCATGATTTTAAAATGTTTGAAGTAATTTCAAGGATTGCATATTTCGAAAAGAAAGTTAAAAAATACTTCTAAATCCTAATCTAGCAAATAAACGCAAAATTGTTTATAATATTACACTGTTCAAAAAATTAACGGATATTTAAAATAAGTAGAACTTTGCACATTCAGATTTTTGTGTATAATTAAAGAATCAAAATTAAAATATATGATTTGCTGGGGTTTAAATAACTATTTAAGAACTTTTAAATTTATTTTTTTAAATATCCGTGAATTTTTTGGTACAGTAAATTTTGGTTACGTTGTTTAAATGAGTCTTTCTTCAGGTGGCGGTTTAAGAACGTGGTCCAACTCGACGCGCGGATTGCAGAATTCTTGCGCGCTCGGGCTGTAGGTGCCTCGCGTGGCTCGCTTACTTCGTGCTACATTCACCAGCACAATCAATCCAATTACGAGGCCCAATAATATCACAATTGTAATTGGAATGACGATGAATAGAATATTTATACCATCGCCTGATGAAGCCGCTTGTACCTAAAACAATAAATTTGTGTAATTGACAATCCCCGGCAACTTCCAAAACAACAACCACTCACCTCATTTTCGTCACAATTTTTACCGCCCCAGCCAGGACTACATTCACAATTATAGTCCGCTTCGTAAACGCAATTTGATTGGCACACACCATGCTTGCAGGGATTGCTCTGGCACGGATCGTCTAATTTGCATAAATGGCCGCACTTTCGATTATTGCAGACGCATCGATACGAACCCAACGTATTCTTGCATATGCCTGACTCTCCACATAAATTATCGTTTTCCTCGCATTCGTCGATGTCCACCTCGCAGTTCCTTCCTCTGTAACCCAGCCCCGAGCAATTGCAATCGAAGGTGTTAATTTCATCAATGCATATGCCACCGTTTAGACAGGGACTGGATATACATTCGTTGATGTTTTGTTCGCAGAATTTTCCCTCATAGCCGGGATTACATAGGCAGATCGGTACTTTACTGGTGGTACTGCAATTTCCACCGTTTTCGCATGTTTGGTTGCGTACATGGCAATATGGAATGTCGCAAAGCGTTCCAACCATTCCTTCACTGCATATACACGTGAAATTATTCTGTGTATATTCATCTGTAAATATATAAAGGTTAAGACTCAAGAATTTGTTAATAACTTCTTGGTAAAATAGGCATTTATAAAACACTTTATAGATTTACTCTCGGGTCTGGTCATAGCATAAGTACATTCGTACTATTCTATGGCTCCGGTTAACATAAACGGGAGCTAATTTCTTGTCTTTGGTTTTGTTATAATGCTGGAATGAGTGTACAAGTACAAACCGACTTAGGTTACGAATGTTTAAAATTATTTAAAATCATCTGAACTTCTCTCTTTGAAAAGTTTTTCATTACTACGTCCGTCCAGAATAAGTGTCCGATTTCGATCTTTTTCTTGTCCAGAAATTAGAATCCGATTTCTTTAAAAATTACTATTTTGGAAAATAATTTTAAAAAATGTTTTATTGAAATTTATCGTTTCTAAGAAACTTTTGGAAGGCTTTTAAACTGAATTTATGAAATGTTGAATTATTGTCTTGCTTTAATTTGTCTTCTTTGTCTATTTGGACTTAAATTAAGCCTTTTATAATTATTTATTTCCAAAATATTGTCTATTATTTCTTGATCAAAAAATTATATTCAAAGAAAAACTATAAAACTTTAGTTGATGTTAAAAATTTAATCTATTAGAGGAGGTCTTTTCAAAATGACATTCAACTTTTAAAAGCAAAGCCACATTTTTTAAATTTAGAAAAAAAAATTGAATACTTATTTCTGGACAGAAGTAGTATTATTTTTTTGTTTTTGACGAATTTTAAGTAAATGTTTTAATATGCTTATCAAGATTTTTAATTTTTAAACTTACTTTTCCCATTTTGGCAGGTTGACCCTTCTTTACATGGCAAATTATCGCAGGTGATTAACCGCAGCGCCTCACACTGTTTTCCGACGTAATCCTCCGGACATTCGCATCGGAACGTTCCCAACAAATCGATGCAAGTACCTCCGTGATGGCATGGATTACTATCACACTCGTCAATTTCTTTCTCGCAGCTAAAAATAACGAAACGATTAATTGAAGATTCAATCACTTCATTAGCACGTCACTCACTATTTGCCTTCATATCCATGCATGCAACTGCATTCGTATCGGCCGATCTGATCGATGCAGGTTGCATTATTTTCGCACTTATTATCTTCGCACTCATTTATATCGATGGAGCAATCGTCGGCTGCAAATCCCGTTGGACATTCGCACTTATACGTATTGAATGGATCAATGCACGTGCCATCATTGTAGCAATCTTTTTGATAACATAACTGACAACCATACACAATCTGATTGCTATTTGTCGCCGACGGTAATAAATCGAAGTATTCTTCGGGCAATCGATAGGTTTTGTAAATAATTTCAGGATGATCGTATGGTAGTAGTATTTTGCCGATGCGTATATCGCTCAGGCATCCTTTAAATTGATCACTGCTTTTGTTCAGATCGATTTTGTATAACGGAAAAGTGTTGTCGGTGAACTCTATCGTGTTGCTTGTGATCGACGGATCGAGAGTTGTAGTATCGATTAAGGTAACGTACGATGTTCCGTTATTATTGATAATATTCCAGTAGTTAAACGTGTTATTATCGCTACCTCCAACGTATATCATTCCGTTGTTAAATAAATCGTTAAAGCTGTTAAAATCAAAGTCCGGAGCGGAGAAATCGACCGTATCATCAATAAGATGCTCCTTGAAGCCGCCTTTGAAAGCATTATCTTTGTACTTGAAGAGCAACGTTACCCATTCGCCGATAAAATGCTCCTTACGGAACCGCTTCGTCTCTACCTGCCCGTTCAAATTCCATTCGACTATCACCTCGTCATGATAGATAAATACCGTAAAGTATTTGCTATTCAATTTTACAAATAATGCAGTACCCCACGATCGTGTACGATAAGTTAGCTCAATGGCGTCAGCCAGGAAGATTTTATCCGCTTTAGTTGTAGTAAAATTATATAGCAATGGTGGCATTTCGCCGTCGAAAGTTATATTAGCGTAGCATTCGTAGCTGTAGTCCAGGTTGCGACAAAACGTTCCGTTCGGGCAGGTTTGCGATTCGCAAAATTCGATGTCTTTGCAGTCCTTGCCTTTTAAACCTCGTGGACAATTACAGCTAAAAAGAAAATGTATCACAATATTGTAAATACTGCAGGAAATATTCTAACATCTCTAATTTTGATCGCAACATTATTTGAAAAAAAAAGTTTAATATTGATCTCATTTATGTTCGGCACTTATTGCTATCATTTAGTGCATAATTTAATTTAATTTTCCCAGCATTTACACTATATTGAAAATGCATTAGGGTATAGTTTCGTTAGCCTATACTAGTTTAGCTCTTTGCTATCCCAGTGTAGCCGTTATGCATTTTTAAGTTCTTTGTTACTACTTTAGTGTCTTATAATGTAGCTATTGAAGACATTAGTATTTCGTGATATTTTAGACAATTTTAGTGTTTTTCACTGTTTTTTGTATCATTTTAGATAAATTTTAGTGTTTTTCATATTTATTCCCTGTCCCCCGCTTTGCAAAAGTTATGTCAATGTAGATAACGTCACACTATTGATAGTGTGGAAAGTTGATGTGTAGCGGTGAACGGTGGATACAGGCCAAGGAAACAATATCTACACTAGTTTGACTGCGGTTCACTCAAATATGAAATTAACCCAGTAATGGAATTAAATTGTAATAAAATAATAGTAATTGCATAACTCAATTTAAATTTTTCACTATTTAACATATGGTACGAAATACTCATGCCAAGTTAGTGTAAAAGCATTTTTTCTTAATAGATACGATAAATAGTTACCTATAATCATTCCATGTATTGTAACAGGTACCACCATGATGGCACGGATTTGATCTGCAAGCATCATCCGTCAGTACGCCCTCAAAGATGGAGGCGTTGTCGAATGATACATTGCCAAATGGCATAGGAATACTCAATTCATCCTCTTGCAATGGGAAGAATTCAACTACCATTAATTTCGATCCATCGCTGATTTGTATGTCCTGAATAATGCCTTTGAAATGGATCAAACTGAGAGGTGTGGTAACAGCGGCTGGGCCAGTAGCAGCTGCTACTTCTGCCTTGGGAATTTCGCTGCTTGTTTGACGCACAGCACGTAACTGTGGTTGTCCGCCAAGGTATAACACTTGCGCATCGAGTGTACCTGTTGCGGAGATTGTCTTGCGGAAGTACTCGGTGCCATTTAGCTTGACTTGCACCAGGGTTACATTGCGAATAACTTCAATTAGATGATTATAGCCGTTGTTTAGCTTAACACCACCGACCGTGTAGGCTTCAAATGTGCCGTTAAATTGAATTCGCACTAATAACTCGCCGCCTTCAAGCTGCGCAGCGATGTAACTCTCATTTTGCAAATTGGGCGAGACCAGATTCGATCCCAGGTAGAATATTTGTCCACGCGATTGGCGTGTACGTATAAACATCGATATATCAACGATGGAGCGTATCGCTCGTCGAGATGACTCAAACGCTGTGACTGTTACCAAAGAATCGGTGATATTTTCATAGCCAAACGTAGCCGGTTTGTAACCTACAATGAAATGGAATTAATATGCAAATAAATTATTATTAGTAACACAATGCGTACTGTATTGACAGGTGTGTCCTAAGTGTGGTCGTTCACAAGTGCAGCTAAAATTGCTCCACAAGTCGGTGCAATGTCCACCAGAATGGCACGGATTCGGCGTACATTGTGGCTCGCGATGACATCCTGTCACAACATTTTGGAAGCCTACCCAAGATAGATTTTGCGTATCAGGAAGCACCCATTCACCATTGACGATGATATCTTCAATGCAACCGACAAGGAAAGGTTGAATATTTGTGAGTTTGCGATGGTTGTTCGGATAACCTCCAATGTACGTCGTTGGAAAACTGGTTGATGAGCCATTGTTGTCATTGTAATTAATTGGATAGATGGTTTGTTCATCGTTGGCGCTTAGAACGAGATGCGATGAGTTGATGGCGACAAAAACGCGTTGCCAGTTAGAATCGTTCAAGTTCGATCCAACAAACACGCCATCCCATTTATTTAGTAAGCTCGAGTGTAGATTCAAGCGCCCTTTAGCGAGTGATAGAATGTAATACGTTGATCCTTTACCGAGCGCTAAGAAACCATCACCAAGTGTTGTTTTAAATCGAAATTGAATATCGTGCCCTTCATCTCGCGTTGTATTCACCACCATTAGCGAATTTCCGCCGAGCGACATCGTCGTGACTTTATCACAAATATCACCGTGAAAACCATGCGGGCATGTGCAGTTAAATTTATGCTGCGTTTCATTGTCCAAATACGGCTTGCAATTACCAGAATTCTTACACGGATTCTCACTGCACCCAGTAAGCTCAACCGAGCAATTTTTACCGCCGTATTTCGGCTCGCAATCGCAGAAATAGTTTGCGCGCTTATCCACACACTGGCCATGCAAGCAAGGATGATACAATTCGCATTCATTTATATCAATCTCACACTGTTCGCCTTCAAATCCCTCCTCGCATTCGCAATAATATCCACCGACTTTATCAACGCAGGTGCCTGCTATACACGGAGATGAATCACATTCATTGATGTTCTGTTCGCAATTCTGCCCGACAACACCCTGTACGCATACGCACTCATAACCAGCCGCGTCGGTGTAGTCAAATTGCCGTCGAAACATCGCCGGCAGAGTGATGTTTAATGAATCGACAATCGAGGGATTGTACAAGGTTAAATTACTGCGCTGTAGGCAGATGCCATTAAATTGGCACGGTGAGCTCTCGCACTCGTTCACGTCCTCCTCGCAATTCTTTCCCGTGTAGCCATTGTAGCAATTGCAACGGTAGTCCTTTACCTCGTCGATACATTGTGCGCCGTTCTGACATGGATTTTCGATACAATCATCGATGTTTGTCTCGCAATGCTCGCCCGTGTACCCGGTATCAGTGCAATCGCACGTGTATTCGTTTAATCCGTCAATGCATTTCGCCCCATTCATGCAAGGTGACGACTATAAATAAATTACACGTGATTAGTTGCGCATTATAATAATGGGAAAAATTAATACATACCATGCAATCATCGATGTTTATTTCGCATTGTTTGCCGGTTAAACCAGCCTGACATATGCAGTTATATTGATTGATGCCGTCGATGCATGTTGAGCCTTGCATGCACGGATGTGAAGCACACTCGTCTATGTTTAGCTCACAGTTTTTACCTAAAATGATAAAAACAAAAATTGTATCAATACGTCTATATAATATTGGCATATCTGAGAAACTCTCGCAAAACCAAATTTATTCCATCTACTTCCTCTCGAAATATTTTTACTTGCACTCTTTTAATATATAACAGTGTTTCCTAATCTTGCGGCATCCGCGTACACCTTTAATCATTTCTGTGTAAATGCGTTCCCCCGACGTTAAAATATGCATATTATTATTACATTTTACAGGGACACTAAATACGTAGGTATATGTAACGTGATTTATTACAACATAATTTTGTCGACATCAAATTGATCAGTAAATTAGTTTAATTTAATTTTTTTAAGTACACATTTCCGTGTGTGAATTTATTTATTTCATAACAATATTAGGTTGCTGAACTAATTTCGCTCATTAAATTCTGTCTTCCTCTAACAAAATATTTGGATGACATATGTATTATAATCGTATATAATAAAATTTGAGCGTACTTTTAACCCCAAAGGTACAAGGTACCACACTTGCGGAAACACTGATTTAAAGGAAGGAAAAACTATTCGTATGTCTCACTAATTTTAATCGAAGAGTTAGTATAAAGTAGTATATAAGTATGATTTTTACTTCACATTTGATCATGTATGAAATGAAGAATTATTTCAGACAAAAAAGGAAAAGAATTATATCGCGGACATATCAAACTAAGACTAATAGTAGTTATTACAATATTATATTATAACTGGAGCTTTAGAGACTAATCTTCATTAATAAAACTATTGCTTACCATCGTATCCTAATGGGCAAACGCATTTATAATTATTAAGTTCATTCAAGCAAGTACCATTATTCTTGCAAGGTTGCGACAAGCACTCGTCCACATCCAAATTGCATCTAGCACCGGTATAGCCCGGCTTACAGTAACATTCAAATCCGCCGTCACTGTTTACGCAGATGCCATTATTGCAGACTGGTGGTCCAGGCAGATCACATTCATTTACATCGATATCGCAGTGATATCCGGCGTAACCAGTCGCACAGACGCACGTATAATTATGACCTCCGGATGACGGGATGCATGTTGCCTTATTTCTACAGGGATTATTAATGCACGGATCAAGATTGCAAGCGTCTCCGGTGTATCCGGGCGGGCACTGGCACTCGTACTTCCCGACTAGATCGACGCAAACTTTGCCCTGCGGGCAGTTGACGCCAAGACATTCGTTCACATTTGTCTCGCAATTTTTCCCTTTGAACCCTGCAATGGTACGATCAAATAAATAGAAATTAATTGCTAAACGGTATTAATATGATTGTTGCATTACCTATTAGGCACTTGCATGTATAATCGTGTTTATTATTATTGTCTGGTAATAGGCATGTACCATTATGTAGGCACGGTTTCAGTTCGCATGCATTGTATGGTAATTCGCATGTGTTTCCCATCCAATCTTCAGGGCATGTACAATCAAATCCATGTATCGTGTTCGTGCATGTTCCTCCATTCTGGCATGGATTTTTTCCACAATCCTCTTTCAAATGGCATCTATCACCTGTGATCAACAATACATTCATATAAAATATTGTATTCAATTTAATAGAAATATTTTTTTAAAATTAAATAAATCCTAGTTAATGTTTTAAAGCTTCGGAAATTATAAAATACAATATGTTCTTGCCGATTCTGTTAGATTTACAAAACGCTGTAAAATTTTAATAAATAATAATAATGTGGGATGTAACAAAATGTATATGCATCTTTTATTACATAAATCCAATAAAATATAAAACAGCTACTGAAATAAGTTCCAAATGTTAACAACGACTATTTATTAAAGTTAGAATCATAGTGAAAAAATCTTCTTAAAATTAATCTAGTATTAACACAAAAACTTTCGTACATCTTTCCATTGTATAAAATATCAATGATTTTATTTTATTCGGATATCGGAGTTTGTAACATGCTAGAATAGATAAACCACTTTCGTTTAGACCAAGCTCAAACGTTCTGGTTCATTATTATTATCTTCCTCATTGGTTAAAGTGAAATATTTTGGAATGCCTTATTTAGTTTAGTTAGTAAACTAAAATTTTTGCGGTCCATGTAATATTAATATTATTTATTAAAACTATATAATAAGCCCTTGTAATTGCATCAGAATCGAAAAGAATATCATTACTCCGATGGAATAACATATCCATAATGTATTTTCTCCTCTACCACGTACCCAAGACAAATTTAAATTATAAATCAGTTTTTACTTTAAAAATTAGACATTTATATAAGAAAAAACCTTACTTTACTTTATTAATTAAAGCTTTATTAATTGAAGCTCTTTAGATTGTTAAGATTAGTAAAGAAAAAAGAAATAATTACTATGTTTACCTCAACAATAAAAATTTCTAATTAAATTAAGTTCATGTTGCACTTAAACATCCTTTTTACTCTCAGGATGAGAAACTCGTTCTCAAAATTTTCAACAATTTAAGTAAACAAAGAGGTTTAATGTTGAATGAATTGAAGGTAAAAACAGTAATTTTGTTGTATTCTGTTAGAAATAAAAATAATTCAATAACAAAATATTAACAGTGTAAATGCGTGTGAAAAAAAAGCTTAATTTAGTTAGACGTTTAATCACATAAAATAATAAACACAATGTTTCACAAACAACCAACATACCAATAAATCCTCGCTTACATTTGCATTTAATACTATCAATGAGGTCGAAACAAGTCGCCCCATTTCGACACGGATTGTTTAAGCATTTTTTAAGATTCACCTCACAATTCAATCCTGACCAACCAGACTTGCAGTTACAATAGTAACCACCAGCCTATAAATAAGAAAATTCATATTTTCATAGTTAGTATACCAATATAAAGAGGGATGATAAAAGAAAACAGAAATGGAACCACTTACAAAGTCTTTACAGTTAATTGCATGCTGGCAGGGCTGGTTGGCGCAATTCAAATAAATTTTCGTTTCGCAAAATTTGCCTATGTAACCGTTTGGACATTGACAATGAAACTGTTTTATTACAGAAGGAGTTTTTCCGCATGCAAATGATCCTAAGCGTGATGTGGAGTGAACGCATGCACGAAGTAAAAAAGTAATTAATCACGAAAGCAATGAACTGTTGAAAGCAGCGAAAAAGCACAAAATACCAAATTCTACCTATTACTTATCACAAATAATCATCCTTACCAGAGTATCCTGTCGGGCATGTACAGTTGAACGAGCGGTATGTAGGCGTGCAAATACCACCATTAAGGCACGGCTTACTAAGGCATGTCGTCGCACAATTCGGATAAACACCTAAAATTAATTGATAATTAGCGCAATGTGGTACAAGTTAATTGGTACGTGTAATTTACCGGGATGTTCGGCTTTGCACGAGCACGTTGGGATGCCGTTCATTTCCTTACATTCGGCGAACGGCTCGCATAAGCTCGGATCGCAACCAACGACTTTGCGTAGCTCCAGCTCGCAGTACACTCCGCCGAAGCCCGGAAGGCAATGGCATTCAAAACCATCTGATTTTTCTTCGCATTTGCCGTGGTTGAGACACGGTTGCGACTTGCACTCACTAATTTTCTGTAACAAACAAGATATATTGAATCGTTTTATAAATACTCGATTAACACCTGCAACGTTATATTTTTTGTTGACAACCACTAGGCAAAATACCACTTAAATAAAAATATCAAAATTAGTGCTATGTTGACAGCATTTGTGAGCAACAAATTTTAACAGTAAAAATGTAGCTAAAACAAGTTGTTTACTACTGCCGAACAGCCCCCACGCAGAACTACCATTAAAAATTCATTTAAACCACTTAAACGTTTAAGAAGTGGCAATATCAATACTCTAGCTAGAAGATAACAACTAATTTTGGACGTCGAATTGTATTATATCTTACTAAGTAGTGTCAATGGGCA